>JARGYV010069191.1:0-21574 GCA_029532675.1 Ornithodoros moubata | reverse complement strand
AAAAAAAAAAGGGGGAGGGGGGACGGACGGAGATGTGGGTACCACGTCGGAAAAACTACCCCGATTCTCCTTAAGTTCCAGTTCAATATATACACAAGAAAATATAAAACTTTTGTCCTGTTGTAATGTTTGGCACGTTCACTGCGCTTTATGGCTTGGACTTGTAATCACAGTTTCGTTTAGCTTGGTGTCTTTAAGAATTAACCTTAAATTAAATTCAAATTATTTGTCTGAGTTAAGCGTAAAATAAGTGCGCACAGGGCTGCGTGCAGAGCTACTGTGTTACCTGAACACTTGCTTGCCAGTTACTGTGCAACAAGAAGACCAAAGTCACGGTCGCTGAGCAGGGTTCCCTTATGTTGTCGTTGCTCTTAATACATTATGGAAATGTTTTCGTTTCATGGACAGTGCAGGCTACTCCAGTATAACAGCCAATTCTGTAACATACAGAAAAAAAAAAAAATCAAAACTCGTTTGATTTGGTTTGACTTAAAAGGTTCGAATGGTTTGACTTAAAAGGCTGACTGCAAAATATCTGAAGTGTCAAAGGGTGTCAACCAGACTGGATGTCTTCAGGAACTCAACGAGTGCAACCGACCTCTCTTTTTCTTTTTCGTGGCTGATATATACGAGTTTACATGTCAATGACCTTCTCCAGAAATCGACTTCCGCACACTAGATGATGACTTGCACGAATCTGCCTGAAATAAGTTTACCGAGAATGTTTCTTGCGACAGAGAAGTCGGGATAACTACGAGCTGTTTAATTTGGCGGCGAAATAGTAAATAAATAAATAAATTATGAATGTTTCCAGAGCATCTTGAAATAATTGTTAGGAGCTAAGGCTGCTAATTTTCCGACGGTACTTAGGCACCGTCAATGTCTTCGAATCAAGAGACAACCAGTCAACGGCAGAGTTAAAAATCCGACACACGTGCATTTTATTAAATTTATTATTGTTATGTTTTAGGGGTGGGAGAGGGAGGGTTGATATGACAGTGGACAGGGCGTAACAGGTTGCCTCGCGCCAATAAGCATAATGAGTTCCGTCCAGATTCTCAGATCACAACCTTTCTTGTTTTCAGCCTTCAATTTTGAGCAAAACACAAAACACCGCGTATAGAAGAAGCAAGTTCTGAAAGGTGTGACTTTGTGGACATCGTTAGGTGGTGCGTAGCGGAACAGCAACTTAATGATGGGTCAGCGGTTGGACAGCATACTGTAATGACAGTTTGGGCACCGCGCTCGGAGCACAATGGTTACTGGGCGGCCGGTGCCTCTGCTTGTGGCAGTGGGGACGGCACTATAGGGACGCAAAGCACCAACATTAGCTCTTCCCGCCCATCGGATTCAGCTGGCTATTGAAGCTGCTCCCGGATGGGTACGTGCCTTATACAAGGAAGGACGGAAGGAAGAAATGATACCAGGGTGACTAATGACAGAGTATTGCGAAATGAACGGCAAGCAGGGTCACAGCCACACAACCGAAGGGATAACTCTCATCCGTCATACTTATGCTGCTTTCGTTTATGGCTTAGGGAAAGTATACTTGTATCTTGTTCTATGCTGTTGTTTACAGTTTGGTAACGTGCTCATAGAGTCGAACGCAACACATTCTTAAAGCTCTAAGCGGTGGCGCATTTGTTGTGCACTGGTAAGGTAACATAATAGGAGCGTACAATAAATTTTTGCCGCAGCTTTACGCCTTTGTCCCTTCAACCCATAATTGCCGCCAACACTCGTGGCAAACTAGCCTGCCTGGTTCTTTTCTCTCAGGACCTCAAGAGCGCAAAGCTGCTCTGCGGTTTTCACAGCTGATATCCACAGACTGCTCCAGCGCCTTGTGCACTAGAGCACATACGTAAAAAGAAAATATTTGGAGCAACCCCAAAACATGAAACAGAACGTAACAAAACCGCTGTGGCTAGCGGCAAAGAGGTACGGGTTGTTTATGGTATCTTCTGAGTTATGAGACGTTATTCGTGTTATCACGCTAAAAAAAAAGAAAAAAAAAAAAAGAAAGGAAGGCTGGAAAGGGGCAGAAACAAAATTTGTTACGTTCTCGATGACAATTTTTCACCTTCCCTTCCACAATACGGCACAGGCATCGACGTAATGTCGCTGTCAGAGACGTCGTTTTATACGGCCCTGATGATGGTGCTTCACTGCACGACACCCCACTTTCGAAGACACGATGGATCATGATAAAGGAAAATAAATGCGGAGACCTCTAACAAAGCCCATTTCCTGAGGCGCGTTAAAAAAGGGGAGAAAGGAAGGAAGCCTGGTGAGCATTTGGATATGTGCGCGTAGACACCATGACCCCAATTTTCCAGGACCGTGCGCTCAGATTTCATGCAATAACATTTCGTTACCCTACTTCTAATAATATAATATGCACGATATCTATGTTTAGACATCTATACGCAGTGGTTGTGTTAGCAGACACATCTCTGTAATGTTTCTATATCATATAATAGCGGACATTCCGTATAACTTTCCTGTTAGTGTATTATACCGATTTTGAATGGCTTTCTTTTCTGTGCTTATCTTGCTGCATTGGCTGTTACGCTAATGTGCGGGAGCATCCGATCTCATGTATGAAGGGGGCTAACAACTCCAGAATATTCTTTGAAACAATAGAGACTTCGATTATCTCTGTTTTATCAGGTACGCGCACCCAACTCGTATTTGGAGGAGCTTTCTCATAATCTTTTATACACTTATTTATTTATTATTAAAGTAACTATTTAAATAGAAGATTATTTCTGGCATACGGCCTTACTATAGCTCTGTTGAATTTTTGGGCTTACAAGCACAGTCGTCATAAAGACCAGCTTGAAAAACGAGCACAGTCTGTGCCAGCAAATATGACATTCAGGCAGTCCGAGGGAATTTTTACCAAACAGGAAAATTCTCAATTGCAGCGAGAAGACAATGAACCGCCTACCTGGCTCTTCCACTAAATCTCAACGAGAAGAGGGTGAAAAGGACGAAGTGGGACGAGCCGTTATTAAAACGTTATCATGCTTTATACAAAACGCTGGTAGGCACGCATGGACTCACCCTCAGCGATGTGCATCATCGTAGAACGGCTCTCGCAAAACTATGATGAAGGCGCTTTGAGAAAGACGCGGCCGCTCTATGCAGGTCTCTCGTCGTGTTTTTGATTCAGCGATGCACGAGGAGGCGAACGGAAGGAAGCATTAGGCGTTATGGAAGTGTCTTGCTTCAAGATAATGACATCAAGGCGCGGAGTGACACCGGCAACTCCCACGGGTAATCATTCGGCAGCCCTCAGTGAAAACACCTCCATCCACAAAAGGGAGAAAAAGGAGACATAACAGTCTTGTCGGTTGCAGTGCAGACAGCGGGGAGCGAAATAAAGTCTGCCTCGCTGTCTTGAAATTGCGTTAGCGAATAGGATAACGGGTGCGAGTTATACATGTTCACAAAATGGGACTCTCCGCATCGCGGATATGAACGGCTACTCGAAAAGTCAGGAAAGCAATTATCTTTTTCGAAAGTCAGCACGTCCTGCACAGTCGGGGAAGCATTACATGACGACAAACGGTGTTGGAGGATCCTTCCAACGCAATCATTTACGAGTTGGTCGGTCGACCGACCGTGTGTTTGTGAAACCAGCACAAGGAAACTGGTAAAGGAAAGACGGGGCCTTCTACAGAGGTAACGAATCAGAGATGATTGACAACGTGCATACTATGCATACTATTTTAACCCTACTATTCTCGTTATTATTAATTTTTTCAGGTTTTGCGCCCCTTGGTATCGCTCGCTTCTCCGCCGAAACGCAGGCCTTCTCTTTTTTTTTTTTTTGTTTCTCGTCCAGTGTCATCAGCAATCTCTTCTAAAGCACCTACTGAACATGAAGTAAAGTGACGCTGCTTGGGTGAGAGGCAGTAGTTTTTCAATGACAGTCTCATAAAAAAATCAGGTGCTCCAGTTGGAGCACGAAAGAATATCTCCTTACGATATCTCAATATCCTCTCGCATGGCTGGTGGTCGTACCCGCACCACGGAAGAAGTCATACAGTACTAAGCATCGACGGAAGCTGTTTCGTTTCAAAACGAGCCCCACATGGCTTATTGCTTTTGTCAATGCGAGCGGCAATGGCTTCAAAATGGCCATTCGTCTAAACAGGAAGTTTGTAGTCGAGAGAGAACATTTGATTTACTTTTCTACGTTTTTTATTCCTTTCTGTTTTCCCCAATCTGCGCGCAGATCGAGCAACACAAGTCGCGCTTCATAAATGAACTAAAACGATGGGTTTCTGCTGTTTTTCCTTTGTGTAGTTTGCACTAACGTTAGTAACTGGCAATTCCGCCGTTCTTCTTCCTGCGACCAATGGAGCCGAACACGAAATTGCCGACCACCGACACATTTCGCTGTATATGGCCGGAAAGATAAGAAGGTGGAGAATGAATGTCGGCTGCTTCCATCAAGATTAATGGAGCGCCGGAAAAGGTAGCCTCTTCCCTTCTCCCTCCTACCCGTCTTCTGTGCTCTAATTCTCGCAGTCATGTTCCCCATAGCAGGAGCTGGTCGTTTGTGGAGATGACGCTTCCATCTGCGAACGGTTCCATGGTTTGCGTGCGCAGTGGTTAGCATATCGCCCTTTCGCGCATAGTCCATGTTCTGTTTGCAAGCACACATGTGTTTCAGGTCGCGCTGTATGCAAATACGCAATAGCTACACCACGCTCGGCTCTACTGCTCACGGCATACCGAATGCTGGGGAATTACGTGCATGTTGAAACTTAGTTATGACGCTCCATTGGAGATCTAAGAGGGGCCAGAATTAGATTTCCAGTTGGGAAACGGGTGATAAAAACGAGGTTTCTTTGCGGGATTTGTGGCATCTTGCTAGTTGCTCTTATGTCGAGCGTGCACAGAAAATCCAAAACTGCTTTTTCTCGGTAAGAAAAAGGTGTTGTAGAGAGTAGACACCATTTTTTATTTTAAAAGTGTAGCGGGCAAGTGTGACAGAAGTGTTACAAAAGCTGTGTTGGACAATAAACTAACGATTACTCCACAGCATAGCGATTCTGAGGGGGTTACATCTTTACACTTATTTGTTTACTTTTTACACCCATAATGGCGTGGAACCGCACACTGTTATTTTCCCTTGGGCTTGCGTGCGAAAACGTAGTGCACTTTGCGCCAACCGTCAAACAGAATGATATTTCCCAGTGTTCAGATTTGTTGAAAACTTTATGGGAGGAGTATACTTGGAACATCTTATCTTGCCCAAGTATGCTCCTCCCATAAGGTTTTCAACAAACCTAAACACTGGAAAATATCATTCTGTTTGACGACTGGCACAAAGTGCACTACTTTTTCTCACGCAACGACAAGCGTAAATAACAGTGTAGAGCAAAAGTAGTGTAAAAAATGGTGTCTCAGGTAGTAAAAAAAAAAGAAAGAAAGAAAATAATCTACTGTTTACGATAATGGGGAACGCTACACTACTATCGCAGATGTAAATGCTTACCGTATTGTAAGTAGTACATTATCATTTGTGTGTCAGCATGCAATAAATACATCGCTTGAAGTGACGTAGATCCCAAACGCTTCCTCACAGCACACGCGTAATCTTCGGAATGGAGCAAAAAAGTAATCATACAGGGAAATGAATAGGGGCTTATTTGCGGGGGAAAGTGCCACTCATACTCAGCTGACTCCAGTGACCAACAGGCTACGCAGCGTCTATACATAGCCCTGTTCATTATTCCCCACGAGATACCGCGGTCAGGGAAGCGTATGAGGACGGCAGTGGCTCGTTACCCGGAGCGAAACACCTGCACTGCCACGGAGTGGAAGGCCGTGTATACGGTACGGGAGCTCTTCAAATTGCTCCCAAACACGGCCCGAGCGCGTGCGACCGATACGACACATCTGCTAACGAGCCTGTTTTCCTGCTGAAAATTGCGCCCACGGCAAAGACGTCAAAGAGCCAAATCATGTTCCGCTCGCGCGTCATGTAAGCATAAATCTTTCGCGCAGGGATGACAACACAGGCAGCGCTCTTTTGCTGCTCGGGTGTACGCTTTCATTAAAAAGAAGAAAGTGCCGACAGTGAGTGTCGAGTGCGTGGGCAGCAGACACGTGAGCGTTATACAAAAAAGCCATCGGTAGTCGGGATGCCCTCGTTGATTGTGCCTCAGACAAGTTAATCTGGCTTCGCTGTTTCAGTGCCAAGCTTCGTGAAAGAATACGTATATCTTGAGCTGAGAAGCTGGCAAGAACTGTGAGTAACGATTCCCATATGTATCTCTCGACGTGTTTGTGCAAACCAGCCTCGAACAGTAATTACTTTGAGGATGTCGAACTGTGAAATGCTTAAAATGTTTAGGCTTAAAATGTTAAATGGATATTATTCTTTCGGCAGATGTCGACTGTTACGCTAAGTAAAAATTCACATCACCAAACTTTACAAGAATGACTGCGCCTCTCTTAGTAGGGCTCGACTTAAAATTTTGCCTGCGAATAAGAAACGACGTCGTCTGATTTTTTAGAGGCTGGAAGGGAAGCTTACGTTGTTCAAAACACTGTGGGGGCACTAGCCGGGACTGGCCACTCCAATACTATTAGTCTAATGATCAATGCTGAAACATTAAGCTGAAAAGAGAAATAAATAGAAAAGTCAGTCAAATCAATAGAAAAGTCAAATACTGGTATAACTAGACTGTGTTCTGTCAAGTTGTATAAAGAACGTTAAAGGTACAGAGGTAAGACACCTGAACAGTCAGAGAGTGAGAATCAAGTGCGATGCCTTGAGCGATTCATCGGTAATTGTTTATGCTATGGACGAAACCTCAAGACTGTTTCTGGACTGAAGTACTGACTACTAACTAATGCCTTCGAGGCCGACTTACGTAGTCCAAAGGATAGGCCCACTTTGTGCCATGCGCACACTTACGAGATACAGCAAACCTACAGGACACTTCCGGTCTGAGGGACTTTGTTTAACATGTGCCCCACCCGATTTTTTTTTATTTCTCTTTGTTGTTTACTTACAGATACATGACACGCATTCATGGCTGAAAGAGTCCTGTTTCATCTACCATTCATTACTTCGAGTGGAAATCTGCTATTAATAAGCCGCTTTAGACTGGTAATAACACGGAGCAGCGAAGCGAACAACGACACTGTGAAAGGCAGCCTATGCGCGGACCTTTTGTCGAGCTGAATCAGTTGGTAATTAAGACCTTACAGCCTGGTTCCTGTATTAATCCCTGCTCCGATTGAAGTTGCACGAAACTCCTGAGGGAGCATTTTCGACTGCCGAGAGAAAGTGGAGATGCCGTACGTATTCCTCGTTCACGACAAGGTTAAGCGATCTCGCTATAACATTTGCATAAACGGTTCGACCAATATCTGAGGCGCACTACAGACGCTGGCTCGACAGTTGTACCGTTCCTTGACTAGCGCCATACATCAAGCTGTGCTTCCTAACGAGATTATAATTACCGTCTTAATCAGACCTTCTTCCATGGCCATTAATGCGTAAAAAAGGTGGTTTCCATTACGCACTCTCCCGGATTTCTTCCGTTAAGGGCAGGACATTAGATATCGGACATGGAGAACCCCCTGACCCGAAAAAGAGCGCGTGTTATAGTGGAGCGCGCGCAACGCGCGGCGCCGCGTACCAGTAAATGAGCTGCAATGAATTTTTCAGCAGGCATTAGATCGGATAGCAATCAGTGAGCCCACCACGCTTCAGTACACGCATCGAAGGTAATTACCTTTTAAGACTACATAATAATGAGACGTATACTCGACAAGAGCATCAGGTGTTCTTAGTAAGCAATAATGAACGAGGCAGAGCTCACCGATGGTAAAGGGCCTCAGAATTGCGCTTTACGCAGGGACATGACATGACTGCAATCTTCAGTGAAAGAAACAAACTACAAACGTATATCGCAGGTAAAGTCGAGAAGACACACCTTTCTATAGTCGCCAGATCAATGTGTAATCGATCATGATCAATCGTTGTGGTGGTATGAACGTATTTAACGTTATGGTACCCTGCTGCTCTTCAATTTGTAATTCAGAGGGTAGGGGCCTTTTAACCAGGTGAGCGTATAAGACTCCAACACCGGGACCGCCAAATCGCCAAAAATTGCTGTGTGGTCGATGGGACACAAAGTGAGCGTTTTAAGGAGTAAAATTATCATTCTATGCGCAAAGCCCTTAGTGAATAAACTTGCAGTACAGCTACGCTTTCTGAAGCTGCGCTTAATTGGGCAACACGTTATGTAGCATTTCGCAACTTTTACCACTCAATAGTACCCGAAAATGGGCGCAAACGCAAGTCGCCATGCCTCAGTCGAATTTGATAATGAATTTCTAATTGATATCACAGGCACCTCCCCAATGTTCTCACAAAACTGATGAATAACTGGAACGCGAACTTGCGCAATCCACACAGCTAACGTTGCGAAAAGTATCACAAAAATAACGCGCGCTACTGGGTGACAAGTCCGGTCACACACACTATTCCCGAAGAGCAAATATTTGTTTAGAGGGCCCAACTATGCCCGAGATTGGGAAATTTTCTTCCTGCACTCAGGACTGAAGCACGAAAATCCCTCAGACATAGTGTACACTGTCTGCGGAAGTGGAGACCATATTTTGTCGTCGCTCGCATCCAGCTGAGCAAGAGGACGGTGAGTCCAATCGCAGCGAGACCTCGCGAACACGAACAAACATTGCTTCTTTAGGAGGGATACCTATCCAGTGCAAACAACAGCTGGGCTATTCCGCCAGCGTTGGTGCCGATAAAGCCTGCCGCCGGCCACTACGTCGAAGCTTTTGTTGGAAGACACCGAAGGTGTGCACACAAAGAACCACGACTTGCAGACGTGGTCCTTCGAACAGTGTACCGACGTTGAAAAATGAGCTACACTGTGGCACGAGAAAATGCGCGATGCTACGCAGCTCGGAACTCGAGGAAACGCCCATGGCGAAAATAAACGCGGCACGCGAAGAAAAGGCTGCTGGGCGCTTGATATGGAGTGCGCTACCTAGCGTACTGAAAACGCACAAGCAAAAGAAAAAAAAAAAAAAGGAAAAGGCGAAGCAAGAGAAGACTGTGTTGCGCTTTTCAGACTTTCAACTGTTCATATCTCTCCTGTGCAACTCCCTAATCATTGTTCCTTTACCCTAACGGTGGTCCTCGCTAATTATCCGCAATAATCATCAGCAGAGCGCAGTTTCTGCAGCTGTCGTTCTACCGTTTTCTCTCACCGAGATGACCCAAAGCGGACTTTCCTTCGTTATTTGCGTCCTCAACGATGATGCATGCTATGTTTGATATATTGCTGTGCTGGTACCTGTATTAGGCGGTAATATATCTTTCTGTAATATTCTTCGTGAAGTGCATGTGTTCCTTCCGTGCAATCTTGATGCTGGCAACGCTGCTCTCTTAGGTTTCTAAAAGGTCAAGGCGTGAGAGACGACTACTCGCTTAGTCACTCCAACAAAAAAGGAATAACTTAAAAGGGGTGGCGATCGCGAGTGCCATAAAGCACTAACAATATGCGATTTTCGCACGGACTCCCTCAGAAAAGTGCTCGTCAGGCACCAATGGCTGGGAGGGAAAAACAAAGGCCAATGATGGAGGCTATCGTTCGTGGGAAGCAGATGGACAGCGAGGTGTGAGGACCATCATCTGTTCTTGCTTCATTTCCCAAGCTGTGCGGGCGGACCATGAGAAAGGCGGTGCCGCTCACTTGGCGCTTTGAGCAAATAGGATTGTCTGTGAGCAGTTCGCTCCCTCCGTCTGGGACTATGAATAGCGTCGCGATGGCCGTGTTAGTTTCATTCTTTGTATCCCATTTCGTGGAACCACATGTGAAGGTCGCGGCCACGATATCATGACGACTGCACGAATGACCTGTATTGTTCTGTTCGTTCGTTCTTCGTTCGCTGTCTGGAGTTTGTGTTACTGCAGTGTCCATAATGAACAGTGAACAGCATGAGCTTGTGACGGCCTGTCACTTCAAAACAGTTTACGAAAATCAACATTCTGAGGACAGAACGAGCATGTTTTGCTTGAAAGACTAACCGGTACCATGCATTGTAAGCGTAGTGCAACTGCATCCAATAACAGAAACTGGAATCATCTTACCTGCAGCTTCATTTACAAACCGGCAAGTTCAAGTCCAAAGACAAACAGCTGTACTTACCTAGAAAAAGAAATGATACAGCTGTAACTATATAAAGGATAACAAGGCACAGAATGATAGTGAGCACTGAGTATAAATCTGCACATACCATTGTTCGAAAACGAAATAACTACAGTGTAGGTACATCAAAACATATCTCTGCATCTACGTTACCAGTCCACGTTGTTGTTACCTCAATCGCGCACACCCCATAGGAGCAAACTCACTGATTTAGAAGGAGAAGGAAAACAAGAACAAAAACGAATGGAAAATTCGCAATATCGAAAACACGATGCACAGTTCTTCCCCTCAGAGATTGGACTTCGATTGCTTTGTCCTTGGAGCAAGATCAGGAAAGACAAGCGGTGGTCCGCATAGCAGACGTAGAGAATGGAATGAACGCAGATTAGACAACACGAACAGACAGATGAACGGTTCAGGTGGGCCAATAAGGTACACACTATGTATTGGCGCCATGTTCGATCTCGCGTTTTCTTCCTCACACACGCCAGGGAGAGGGCAGAGACACGCAAGACGCAGGCAAGGCGCGTGATTTCTGGTACCGCAGGAAATGATAATAGACCTCGCGATGAGCGAGGAAATGGGGAATAAGAGCCAAGGAGGTTGCAGTGATTGTCTGAGCAAATAGCTGCCATATTTCAACCACCAACGAAGGCTCGTCAGCAGGGCCTTGATTGCTGGACGTGTTCGGTTGCGAGATATCGTAATGACCATCTTATATTGCTCTTCCGAAAGGCCACGCACGATTTTTTGTCCTTGCTTACGTGTGAATCGAGTAGGCGTACCTATGTTTGTTCGACATCTGCACGCGCAGACAGACGCTTGGCTAGAAAGGTTGTAGATGATGGCTCATTAGCCTGGTTTTTGGAGCTTGTACAACGCGAAGAGTAGCTAACGTGAGCCTGTTTATGTGCTTCCGCAAGTGTCAACGCTGATTCAGTGTAATGCCGGAAGATAATGTACAAAAGAGAAAAGAAGACAGGGTGAACAATTAAAGTAAGTTGTACGTTGTCTTCCGTTATGCCCATGTCTGCATTGAAAATATTGAAATCCACACTCCAGTACAGTGACCGAAATTGTGATTGACGTTGTACTATCTCGATTTTCCTAAACTCTATCTAAATCCTAAACTAAATCACTGTTTCCCTCTGTGTATGAACTTCTTAGATCTCACTTTGAACGTTACTACTCTTCCCTCGTGCATCGTGTCAAATGCAGTTCGAAGCAACTTGAATCAAACATGAAACTGATGCGTCTATCTGTGTGAAACTATCAGGAGTTGGAATCAATTACCATTCGATATATGTTAGATATGTGTACATAACTTATGGAAGTTGTAGTTTTATAAGCACCGTAATCACCGTAAGCACCTAAGCACCGTAATCGCAAGCGGCTATTGTTTGATTGTAATATATATGTGTGGTATAAACGGTTCGCCAAATGCTATTCAAAGGGAGCCGCCATATTCTATCGGAAACTGCGTAACTAATACTCTGAACGGAAATGACGTGTAATGTTGATCTCGTGCTATGAATTTGTGCTACTGGTGACCAGAACGCACGAGTGGTGCGCAAGTAGCTCCGCTCATCTACATAAAGAGTCAATGACATTAACTATGGATCAAAAACAGGATACCACTAGGATTATTTGACCCGATACAAACTATAGCTAAAACGATGTGGAAACCAGTACTGCTACCGTACGTTATGTCGGGACATAAGTTAGCGGGACAAGTGTACATTAGCGGGACAAGTGTACCAAATATTTGTATAATCTCTACTCCAGCTGGGCGAGGTGGGCGAGGAAGAGACAAGCGACGTATTACGGTGAACTCGATTTTAAAAAAGGCTACCAGCCCACTCCTCAAGAAACTGTTTTATGTTTTCCGCCCATCAATATTCAAGCAAAATTCAAGTCTTTAAGAAAAAAATTGTTTTCTTTGGGCCATTAAATAATTTACGGTTCTGCATGCTGCATACGCAAGAGGTTGATTAATCAACCTACGGACTACGCGTTTGAATGGGGCCACGTACGTGTGCTTTTATAAAACGTTATTCGTAGTCTTGATCGGTTGGTCACTTGATCCCTGATAACCTTTCATAGTATAGCGAGGTAAGAAAGAGGACACGCGTGAAGACAAAGCACAATCTGGCTCATATCTGTTTCGAGCGTTAGAAACAAATGGGATTTTAAAGGGCACTACAATAACATAATCTAGATATGGCTTTCGCCTGCAGCAACGAAAAAGGAAAGGATGTGAAATGGCGCCAAAGGGTCTATGTACATTATTCAACGTTGCAAACAGTGAGTGCCCGGCCCAAGAAATCTCGGTTAATGTTATTATTTTTTTTTTTGCTTTAATTCATCCAAACCCCAGCCATTGCGATTAATATGTATTGTCGCGATAAGAATCCTTTTGACAATGTCGCTACTGATGTACCACCATTTTTTACACCTTAATGGAATGAAGCGTTAATGCCTGAGAAATCATCCTCTCTTGTGAATCCATTGCAAGCGGTTCATTATTGAACAGCGATAATTTTGTGAGTCATTATTGTTTCTGCAGCCACACAGTTAATGAGAGGATGAGAAGAGCGTGTTGGTTGTACGTGAGCTACAACTGAGACTTCATGAGAAGCGCGAGCAAAGGCTACCGTCGTACTTTCACGAGAAGTGTGCTGCGCAACGACTTCGAGGGTACGTAGCCATGTCTTCCCTATAATGAGAGTCCGTCTCCAAGGATTTCCACCCGTACTGCGAGAACAGTTTATGTATGTGTGTGTTTTGAAGGAATTTGTAACAGTAAGCTCGTGCAATAGAGTTTGTACGCTGTGCTTTGGTATATCCCAGCCGAGCAGGGAAATTCCCCACATCATTATCACCATTTAATTGTTGTTGTTGTTGGTATATCCCGTTTGAAATAGCGTTTGAGGTCCGCCCGTCCGTCCGACCGTTGAAGCCGTCCCCTCTGTTCACCCAGCAGTCACCCATCACACTATCGGAGAGGCCCAAATTTGATATTGATCAGTGAATAATATCATAACGGCGTTTGAGACGGTTGCGTCACACACCCCGTAACAGTTTCGTCCTATACCTGTGGTATCCACTGTTCGCGTGCTGAAGTTGTGTTTGCCTGACAATAACGCTCCATCTAGGAAAAACTAGAATGTACCTCGCAGTGTCTCTCGTAACTCTGGTGGTATGACCACGGGTCACACTACGCGAATAAACTAGAGTTACACAGCCATATTCATTACGAACTTCTTGAGTTGCATGTTTGTGCATTACAGCCCAGGCCCGTGAATTTCGCGATACAAGCAACGGACCTATAGCAATGTGAGGCTCTAAGGTCGGTTGCAAAAACATGCGGGCTACAAGAGGGAGCATAAAGCGAGTGTCTTGTGTGCCCGTTGCCACTGTGGCAACCAGCACCACGATATGGAAAGCGGGTAACGTGTTTTCTCCTGAACGGGATACGGGAACAGGTAAATTGACTGACTTGAAATTCAGGACATCAGCAGAGCTTACACAGAGTTGCAAAGGCTCGTGCGTTTCGGGTTTGGTACCTTGCAAGCACGGCAAATATTCGTTGTGACTGTTGAATGATTCAGTTTGTCGTCGTGCGCTGTTCTAAACGCACAGTCTGTAGGTAGTATGCGGAAACAGGATTTTACATTCAGCGCTTACGTCAGCTCTCGAGATGAGTTTACTGCTTGAGGAAGAGTCAAACAGATCAGAGTTTAAAGAAATTTAAAATCATAGCTAGGCAGCCCGTCGTTTCAACGGAAAATTACCGGTATATGCCCTGTAATTTACCGGTTATTTAAAACAGTAAATAACGGTAATTACGGTATATATATATATATATACGTCCTGACGAAGACGGCGTGCCGTCGAAACGTCGACTTTTAAATTCCTACAATCGTCCCCTAATAAACGTTTTTTCTATTACTCCCACATTACTGCTGTCCGCGATTTTTCTATTTACTTGATTACTCTACTCTTACTCATACTTACTACTCTTACTCTTACTTTACTCTATACTAATATTTACTTCTATTTACTATTTTTCTATTGAGACTCCACTCATGGAAGGGAAAGACGAGACTTGAAAAAGTTCGTAGAATCCTCTGCGCATATCATAGTCCGATGACCGGAACCGTTGGTTCACAGGCAGCGATCCGCTTACGCATAGTGGTCAATCAACCACAGCTTTTCATTAAGCCGGTCGCGTGCAAGGAAACTGCATCGATTTGCGTATGGAGTGAGCATGTGCGTAGCACATCTGCCATGTAAGGAAGGGCCTGTGAACCGCGTCGCATCGGTTGTTGGCGTCCCCAGAACACTTCTCCCTATTTCCCACAGGGCAGTTTCCCTGGAGAGTGTGCATAGCCCCCGCAAATCCTTCAAACTCAGATCCAATTTCCAAACTTGAGCATCATATGAAGGAAAAGCTCTCTCAAGCAGCAAGATATCCCTTGCACGAGACTCCAATTCGACTGCAGGAATTTTCCTGGCTCCCGTGTATGAAAGCCTTTTCTTTTTCTTTCTTTTCTATTGGCTCCTTTTTTTTCTTCCTTTCTCTCTTTTCTCTCGTCTTCCTTTTGTTCCTTGGCCAACGCCGTGCTCCTCATAGTGTTCTGGAATAAATCTAGAAAGGGAGGAGGATGATGGCGCTTCCATCTCCATCCTCCGTCATAAAGAAACCGTAGTAAGTACGACGAGAAAACAGTGTGATGCCCGAGTGTTTATTTCGCTCTTATTCCAGGAGCTGCGTTATGGGGAACGCTGAAATCGGCACAGCGCAGAACATTGCATGTTTCGATGATTGCGTGTTCTCCGGGCATGCGTGGGACGAACCGTCATTACATTGAGAATAGTGGTGTGTTGCGCAGCGATGATTGATCCATTTCGCGCTAGCGTTCCGAAACTTCATCGAAACGGTTCCATCTCTTCCATATGTCACCTTTTTGCCAACCGATGTTTTGCACACGACAAAGGGGACTTTACCATGCGTCGTAAAAGGGACCGCCTATGTCGAGCTCGCACCTTCTAGAAATGCCATGAACTATACCCGTGCCTTTGTTTTATCTCGTTGTTTTTCTTTCCTTTTTTTTTTAACTTACTTGTATATCAGAAGTGCAAAAAGTGTGTTCGACATACATCTCCAGTCTGAAATTGCTGCTATGCACTTTTGAGCAGGATCACCAACAAGGAAGCCCATAAGCAGCATTGTATCAAGCTAAAGTGACACATTTAGGTCTTGTTTTAGTTGTCTGTACCGTTTGTGGGTTGTATGAGAAACCGAGCACAACGATGACAGCTTCCGTAGTAGAAAAGCGTGCAATGAAGAACTTACTATGCTTGTCGTGTGCATGATCTACACGTTTATCAGTATGATGGAACGCAATTGCATGTAGAATTATTTCCCTCAAAAGTTTAAAAGGGTGAGCGAGGAGTCTAGAAGTCGTTTCTATTACGAAATGCACTGCTTGGGAAGAGCATACATCAGCCAGCGTACGAACCTCGTGACAAGGAATGAGGCACCGCGCGTACAAACAAACACAACGTTAAGCCTTCGATTAACTACAAATCGAGTACTAACACTAAATCAGTTTAAAGTATTGATGCTGATAATTAGGACTGTTGACTGGGCTTGTTGATACATCATTCAGGAATCCCCATTTCAGCAGACAGGACGGTTACAGAAGAGGGAAAATATCAGGGTGCTGCCTGTACTATTTCTTCTGCATCTATCTTCACGACTACAAAAGTATCCCGGCAGATATTGGTACTCGAATGCGTGAAGCAAAGTCCCCGCTACATCGTCACAATTCAAGAAGGAGGAAATAGCAGCGATAAACGCTAACTAATCAAACTAGAATAACTAAGAACAATTAAAGCTCTTCATAATTTTTTTCTCGCATCATGCTGGCAACCTTGACCGCAAACGCAGACAGCAAGTTCTCAGAAAAGAATCCACTTGGCCCTATCGTGCATTCATTAGCTGGTGTACGCATGCAGGGTCCGCCAGAAAAAGAAAATGCGCCCACTCCCAAAGACTGCATACCAGAAACAAAAGCAAACCAACTTTCGCCGCCGGATGAACATTGTGCGAGCCCAACGTCGCGTTAAGGGCGCACAATCACGACGGGCAATAGAAGGGCTCTCACCCAAGCCTTTTGTCAGCTTTTGTGCGCAAATTAATCAGCAGCGAGGTTGTTCTCAACAGAAGGAAGCCTCAAAGTAACCCTACAGCGCGGAGTCTCCCCGAGCGATCGTGCACCGTGCCACAAAGGACACAAAAGGCAGCTAAGAGCAGCCGCGTTAATTTTCGCCGACCAGCCTCCCTTTTATACCCAATATTTCCTCCATTGTTACCGCTACCCGCCCCGGGCGTCGAGTGAGGTAATACGGGTGGCAAAGGCGTGTTCCTTCCGAGCGGGCGTGTAGAAAGTTACGCTGTACAAATACGCACTACTGGAAGTAAGTCGAGAAATTGATCCACCCTAGACGAAGAAGAGAGGGGGCACCCATGTGGAAAGTGAAACGGGAAGAAATGTTAAGGCCAAGGGGGGCAAAACGGTGAGTATTCGGATAACAGAAGATTGGAAGCACTGCTGCGGTCTTTGACCGTGAGAATGACTTCGCTTCTGTGGCTTAGAAACAGTGAAGCTCGATAATGGGTAAACATTCAGTGAGCGGTTAACGATTGACTGGAAGTGACCCTCAAGCGAACTCGCTTTTTACATATGCATTTTTTCTTCTTTTTGTACATGTCAGTCCCTTTGGCCCTTCTTGTAAAATGGCTGTGTCCGAGATTGCACGTTCAGGGCGTATTCTCTGTTTTGCTTTTGCTTGCAACCGCAGCAGCTGGCGGTGCGGTACGTCTCATCTTGTATGCAGTGTATTTAACAACATGGCACAGCTCAGTGACATGCTCCATTTTTTATATGAAGATCTAGAACCAAGCCCACCTAATGACTCTGAAAGAGTGAATTTACTTGTGAGGAATAGTACTTTGACCTCATTCGCAGATAATCAGTACAAGTGCTGTGACATAAACAAATTCATAGACACATCTTTTGATACGTCCTTATTAGATTTGCCAACAGACATTCACAGGGAAGTCCGAAGAGAGCTGTCCCGCTATAAATATTGACATCTCAGGGATCGAATATCTTTTAGTTTCGTCTCGGAGCCCTGTCTGCAGGTTAGCCTTATAGCTGCGTCCTAGTGAAGAACACAGGCTTTATTGAGTTTGTTTTGCAGCGACGAGAGTACACATAAAGCACATCACACGCGGACCTATTCTATAGGACACATCGTCATCATCACTTGATGAGCGTCACTGATTGAGAACGCCATCAGTTCACAGGCTTCAGTGCAGCAAGTGTTCCTGACGGGTTTTACGAAAGGTAATCCATCATTTCAGCAACACCCCCCCAACAAGATAGGCTGGCTTCGTTTTGTCAAAAGAAAGGAGGCGACCGCAACACCATCACCATCGAACCATCTGCGAATGATCACATCGTGGTCACACTAATATCGTGCCAGCTTCTGTCATTATTCTCTGTTTTGCGGGAAAGCGACAATATAGTAACCGAGAAAATACGTGCCACCTATCAGGGATGTGCTATTTCACGGAGTGTTTGTGTATCCTTCTCATTATATTGTTCGTGACAAGATTTTGTATAACTACAGCGAATCAAATTATTAGTGAATTATTTAATCAAATTATTATTGAATCGCGTACAATTATTATTATTCAATAACAATAATTGTACGCGAGAACCCTGCCACATGATTGTTGCCATTTTGGATAGCAATACGTACAGAAAGAATGGAAAGAATGAGGCAGTCTGGTAAGTTGCGAAAGGAATAAAAGTCCAACATTGAGAGAAAGGTAAAGAAAACGCATGTCAGCATTTAGCACGGGCTATACAGTCCGTATTGCTTCGCGGACGCCCTGTGCAGAAAAGTATAGCCTAGAATCCGTCGACTGGTTCTGGGGATACACCACCATAGTAGGCTCGTAGCAACATGTTATGGAGGCCAAATATTCAAATTATTACAAAGCTACAGAAGTGCGGCCTATGGCAGTAGGTGAGGTTGTCTTGTGACACCGAACTTGTGAAGGCCAATGAAAGAGTCAGTAGCTATCAGTTTTCATCACCTGGCTGGTCATTCTTGCCGTTTCTTGACGTACTACGGTTCGTACGAAATATGTTCCTCAAAAGGTCGTCGTTCAGTTTTACAGAAACGCTTTGATGTGGTAACTCATGGGCTCTGCAGCTGCCAAAATTTGCCCGATTACTGAGAAACAGGCCCCCTAAAGACGTGAACGGAGGGTACACCCCTGGATTTCAAAATTTGGTGTCACACGGCTTCTTTTTAAGAACTGAGCGACACTTAATGCAGAGACATGAGATACATAAAAGAAAGCTTTTTTCTGTTGTCATTGCAACGAATTGTATCAGTGCTGATGCTTCGCAAAACACGTATCGGTTCAAAAGGCTGCGACACCGCTTCATCTCAGTTTTCTTTGTTTTTGTTTTTTTCGTATTACACGTTTAGTTTTTATGTGACACGATAAAAGGTCGTATCCAGTGGGGCCACGCAAAAAGTTCACCTGGTGATGAATGACACTGTGAACGTATATCACCCCGTGGAAAAAGAAGCGACTAAAGCGGTATCGCTTTCGAACAGTGGGCGAAGCAAAAGGTTCAGCCACATATATCTCATGGCCGGAGTGTCCTTGAACTTCAGGCTCATGCCGCTCCGGCATAGGGCTATCAATCGTCATCACGCTGTACGCTGCGCTCCCTTTTTGCAACCTGTGTCCAAAACTGAGGAGGCCACGGGCCCGCTGTCGCGGTTTTCTTCTTTCTATTTTATGCTGTTTTTTTAGAAAGAAACAAGAACAGCTGTGTTTTGAAGTGGGTAACAAAGGACATGTCGTACGTCCAGTGAGACATTTGAACACTCGCCGTTTACGTAATTTCCCTTGGATACTATAAGCTTATATAATGAACTCTGCGATTCATTGTGTGACATCAGCGCGAAGTGCGTCAATATGAGTTTCATGATGGCCTTGGAATCAGTGGACACAGGGCACTGAATATAAATTTTATTGCTAAAAATATTCTCGTACACAAGCAAACCTTCCCGAGACTCATATGATGTAGCGTCGTTGGTTTCATGTAAAGATGCAGACGTATCCGTAGACTCAGAATTCGTTTCATGTAGTGTATATGCAGGAGGCAAATCAGAACCTTCAGACCATTATGCTCATTCCCTTTTCTTCGATTTTTTTGTTTCAGTTAGCTGCAGCACCGTGTCGTGATGCTTAGATGGTTCGGAATGGAATGATTAATCCTAATGTGTATGTGAATGACTCCTATATCCAAATGTTGACCGTGATGTAAAGTTAGTGCTCGCGCCAGTTTTGAAGCTTGATAATGTTTGCATGGGGGCTCGTCTCGACTTATGAGGTGCGTGTTGAAATGAGCCGACTGTGCTCTCATTTTTTTTTTTTTTCATTTTTTCCTCATCATCTTTATATCGGATTTCGCGCTGGAAAGCATTATGGTCGCCCGAGTCACTTCGCATATACACCTGATGACTACCGGCTATGGTGCGCACCTTCATGCACCACTTCTATCGGCAAGACGATCCTGGAATCCCCGAAAGCCCTTGAGCCCTTGAGGTGGTGCTGCCAGGGATACGGTTGGCTTCCCATTTCAACGAAGCCCGTTCTTTCCATGCTTACTTCCTCTATTCCAATCCAAGAAAGTGCTATTACGAGTTAGGTGTAATCCAGTTTCACCCAAGTTTTGCGGAGTTGCCTAATTTCCTAGTCTGCTTGAGAAGATTCTCCGTATTGATCTCGTTATCTTTCAGAACAGGATGAAACTCTGACAAAAATATTGATCAGGTTTTGTTTAAAACGCGTTTTTGACCACAAACATTCTGTGGAAGACTGAAGCGATCTTGTCGTAATTTTTAGACTTTTTTTTTATATATGAGTGAGACGAGGCCAAAAACAGGTTGGGTTTATTCTTCAAAGACAGAGTTTATGAAGAAGAAATCGGTCTTCCGTTTCGCAGTCAATGACAGTCAACAAAAGAAGGGGAGAGGTTTATTTTCGTTCCAGTTGCACAGAGAGCAGTACAGTCATTGCAGTGAGCAACGCCTGTTTGCAGGAAGGGTACTCATGAGTTTCCTAGATCACTCCTTTTTAGAGTACGCCGAGCTGCGAGAGTACTGTCATCTCCGTGTGGCATGCTCGGTGCCTGGTTGGTGGTACATTACAATTACTTACGCGGTTAGCTCCAGAGGAAAAGCCTAGTAAGGCCTTGAATGGGACTGGTAATAAAACGTTCGGCCATGTTTGACTGCGCTGATCGACATCTAGACAGGCGACGGAAGATTCAATCAGAGTGGGCCGGGAAGGATACAATCATTAGCTATATAATCACATTTCGTCTCCAAAAAGTAATAGCAAAGGCAGTGAAAGTATACTTGTGAGCAATCACAATTCGGCCACTGCTTTCAATTGAGAATATGCGCCAGCCTACCACTGGTTGTATATACCACATATCAGAAGTGGGGAAAAAAAATCTCCTTATACATATTGGTGTGTGGGCAAAACTAAGATCTGAGAAGTAAATGTGCCGTACTATGTACAGGTTGCAATATAAAGGATGATCACTCCTATCATCACACCCCGAGCCAAGAAGCTCGCAACTGCTACTCAGTACGGGTATGACGACGTTCGACCTATCTGCATGTTTTAGACCTACCATGCGGTGTCCCGACTAGCGCGGCTTATATAACGGGAAACGAGGGAGACTCCTATCTTTTTACAGCAAAAAATAAGATTATATATTAAGTACGGTAAGTAAGGGAGTAATGTGGGAGCAACTTGGCAGCTTTTACTCCTCCTTGGTGTCGGTTACTCCCCTTCGCTGTGACTTTACTCCCTACACAAGAGACTTGCACCCTCTCGAGTCGTAAGTTTCGCAAGTTACTCTCTCGGTTCCCACAGTCACTCACCTATAGCTCTCGAGAGCGAAGCTAGTGTGATGTTAAACTAAAGAACGAGGCCATAACTATCTTGATGGTGTTACTATTGACTTACAAACACGCGTGTACTACAAAGCAATCATCCAGCTGAAGTGTAAATTTATTTATGCACCTTCCTAGTTTTATAGGGAAACTTTTATTACGTGGAGCTCCCACCTTCCTGGGAGAACACCATATGACAGGCGCAGTCCTGATGTAATCCTAACGCAAGTGTTCCAATGAAAGTTACAGCACAAATGTGCTGCAACTCCTGTGACTGAACTTTCATTTCAATG
>JARGYV010069056.1:0-24047 GCA_029532675.1 Ornithodoros moubata | reverse complement strand
AATTGTATGAGATGGCATTCCAGACGCCTGCCGTGGGAACGGGTCAGTACGACAAACGGGTCCAGCGGCACAATGTGCATCGACAAATTCAAGGACATGCGCTTCTTCCTCATCGTCGCCAGTGTTGCATGGCAAGGACCGTCAATTGCGAAGAGCGAAATGGGACGGCAACCATATTGAAAAGAGCAAGGTGAACCGGTCACTCACTCCCTGGGAAGAGTCGTTCAACGGGATCTGCCGGCGGCCTCCTTTCGAAGATTGTTTTCTCGGATGACCCCGGTGTCCCTTCGTGACCGCTCGCTCGACCAACTCTTCCGCCGAACCAGCTGCTGCAGCTCATCCGATCACGCAGGGCGGATCCGTTACAAAGGCCCTGCGTCGTAGGCAAGCGAAAACTGTCGCCCATATATTCGACCAGGAGGAGGAGGATTATATCGAACAATATAACCATTGTTATCGTTCCCAATTTACTCCCCATTTCCGTTTTATTCGTGAGGAATGGCTGTAAGGAGAGCCTCCCAGACTGGGACTCATTTTTGTTGCGTGGAGCGCTTGAGGACAAAGGGCTTGTTGCTGCTCAGATGTCTATGACAGAGCATATGGAAGTTTCCGTGTGCTACTCCTAAGTGACAGACGAGGAATCTAGTACCGCGCATCACTTGTGCTTAACGAAGTGTCGACGTACCTCAACGCTGTCAAATGTTGCGGAATGGAAAGCGGATGCCGTTCTGATGTACCTCTAGTCCCACTAGATGCGCCGCTGCATGACGGTGCTCTCATGGTGATTGCTATCGCTGGTCAGTCAGCATTGTACATCTGAATAAATACCGCCATCAGTACAAGGTAGGGTGATGTCCAGGATACCCACAACACATTTTTCTCGATATTTTGCTCTTGGAGGCTGTTGGAGATTCATCAAGGAGGGCGCCTACCATGTATTTTCCGTTTTTGACTTTTGCATACTTTTTGAAGCTTTTTGCTGGCATTGCAGGGGATTATGGGGATGTGTTGGGAAGGTACCGCGTGCTTTTTAACGAGATTAAAGTACAGCAGTCTTGAGATGGTGCATGAGCCGTTTCCTCCAAAAAGGAATATACTTAAATGAGACGTTCAACAAAAAGAGAGAGCGCATTGCACTGCCTACGAGACGCCACACCGGTCGGACGTGCTAGTACTGATAACATCTGTGCGTACCCTTGTGGACTTTCTTGATTTACCTCGGAAGACTTTCTTCCGTGATCTTCACTGGATATACTTCCTTCGCCCTTCTGCAGCAGAAGTCGTTTCCATGTCTCGCAACTTTGCGCTTAGTACATTTTCACGAAAACCTTATCGTATACACACGGAGGCTGTCCAAAAAACGGAGAGCAGGATTCTGCCTGTTCTGCTATTTCTGCTGGGCGTGCGACGCCTTTGATTGTCCAAGAAAAATTAAATTCGCGTCGAGGGAGTCGCTGAAAAGTGTCACATCCCAAGAGAGCAGCACCGGTTGATCGACCTTCAGGTCAGACAGGAGGCGGTCAACTGTGACTCTCATATACATATACGCACGCGCATAGAACGGCCCTAGCGTACATACCATTCGAGTGAGCAGAAAGTGTCCTGGTTGAAACTTGGCGAAACAACTTTTGAAACGTCTGCGGATGTGTTCTCCTGTGTTCTGCGGATAAGGCAATGAACATGAACAGCGGCGTGCAGTAGCTTGTTTTCTGCCTCCAGGTTATTATATAAAAAAGAACTAAGTAAATGAAGCTTGCTCGCTGTTTAAGACTTTGTCTACCTCTCCTGTAATGGTCTGAGACACACAGTTGTGGAGTGCTGGATTTGACCTCAGAACTTCTGGTTCTGCAGGCACAACGACTGCCATTCCTGGACCGTCTGCTCGTTGCAGCTCACACATTTCATCGTCACTGCTCGACAGATTGAGACAGATTGTTATCTGAGAGGCTGTTCATTTCGTGTTTTCTTTCTTTCATTCTTCTTTCTCTCGCTATTTTTGCCTCAGAGACCAGTGATGTAATGCACGGCGTTCCATTTCATGCATGTTATGTGCAGAAATATAGAACGGTTGGTTTTAGGGCCGCGGTACAGTGCAACAGCACAGGACAAACCCTTCCTATTGGTGCGGGTGAAGATGGCACTTAGCCGATGCTCCATGGACCGACCTCTCCAAACTTTTTGTTTTCTTTCTTCTACTACTACTACTACTACTACTATATACGCTGCAGCCACTCGTCCCTACAACGTTCATAAGGGATGGCAGCTCGCTGGAATGCCAAGAAGAAATCTAGTTACACTTGCAAGTGAAGCGCACATATTCTCATAACGTTTCAAGGAGAGCCCGCTTGAAGAAAGAACGTCATTGGGCGTCCATGTGGTATTCCAATTAGGGCGATGAACAGGTTGAGCCAGTTGCGCCGTTCAGATGGGATGCACGATGGCCTTTGTGTTCCCTTCGTTAGGTTTAACAATGTCCGACCGACCGACGAAATAAGCGCGTTGCCGCAACGTCAATTGTATCGTGTTTTCACTTTTTTTTTTTAACTCTGGGCCTCTCGTGCCAATTAGCGTTTTCCCTGGCTCTATTCTTAACCTTGACGGCTGCGTTCCCAGAGGAATCGGGACAGATTCCAGCGATTGTGCCATATCATTACAATCACCAGAATCTACGAGCCATATCACTTTAACGACTATCGACACTGCGGGTACAGTAACGGGAACTCAACACGATTACGCATTCACATGTCAGCGGCAAATGTGATCCAAGCCTTTAAATTCAGGAAGTTCGAACCTTTGGTAGAACCTCTTCCCTCCCCTTCGTCCCGTGGTCTCGTTCAGGTACGACTCTGAGACACAAAGATAAACTCTATCTGCGGATTATCAACGCATACAGATGAGAAAAGAGTCACTTCAGCGGTGCAGGGTGCTCCAAGAGCATAGGAAACTTCAGGAATGTCCTGCGCATCTCCTTCTACGAATAAAATAAAGTAAAGGCACTTTCCCATGGGATATCTTCAAAAAGAGCTGAGATCTCTTTGACGATAGCTGCACTTCTTTTCGCTCGGTGTAGTATTTTACTGTCGGTGCACAGGACTCAAGAAAACAAGAGACGTCTGGAGGGGCGTTTTCCCTCGAATAATCATCCGGCTCCATAGAAAACTGCGCTTCTTGCATAGAGTCAGGTCATTGCAACCCACTATATACCAGATGAGGAGGGAAGGAAAGAAAATGGTTGCTTTCGTACAATAGCTCTTCTCCAGAAACTTTTTCTTCTTTTGCAACATGGCCGTTTCCTGCTCGCTGGCGAGTGAGGAATTTTTTCGCCGAACGCAGAATTGTGCCACCACTTGATCCAGAGGGTGCGCTCGCAGTCTAAATTTAGACCGAATTAATGCCGTCAATGTGGAACAAAGAGCTGCTGCGTGGGTTGCTGTTGAACGCTGCTCAGCCACACGTTGGCTGTGTCATTAAGGAATGGAGCTACAGTTGTGTTGCTTTTGTTTTTAAAGATTCTTCGGAATGTCTTGAGGAAGACTTGAATGACTTTCTTTTCTTTTTTGAAAATTTTCCTCGTGTCCATTGCGGAAGGAGCAATTAGTGAAAACACACATGGCCCATAGGATGCTGCTTGTCAAGGGCAGGACAGCTCTCATGGCGAGAGGGTGTACCGTATTGTACCAGCGTACTGAGAGATGTTGAAGCTGTGTTGACTTTCCTCGTTCGTTTTGGCCGCATCTTGTCGTTCTTGGTGGGGTGCTCCGAGGCATAGGCGAAGTTATTGTTTAGTCCCCTCACAAGCACAATTTCTAGAAGGTAGCTTTTACTTGGTGCCCACGTCGTCAAGTAATAGTGGAGTTTTGTGGAGTTTCATACACATGGGGCACAACGAGAGTTATCTGTAGGCAGATTCCGATCCTGATATCAACATTTTCCCAGACACCTTTTAAGACGTCATCTTTCTCCACTTTGCACTCCATTTTTCTTTTTCTTTTTTCGGCCAACCATCATCCTTAGCCTTTTTTTCTTCTTGTGAGGCTGTGACCGGATGCGCCATGGGACGATGCGGTTGGCACTGGTTTCACTGTTCATCGCCATCAGGGCGCTTCTTGTCGCTACTGGTAAGTACCGCTGGGCACATTGGCTGAAGTCTGACGCCTGCTACATAATAGTGCTGTAAATTTTCAATGTGACGTTCCAGGCGGTGGCGACACATTCCCCAGATTCGCTCTGGGAGGAATCAGTGAGATCGTAGTGCGTGTCAAAGAAGGACCCACCCCTTTAGGTACGCCACACCACCCTGTTCAATGGGGCACATATTGTGATAAATGGGAATAATTGCTTACTAGGCCAGCCTTTGTACCGGTTGCGAGGAGAAGATGCGGATGGCGACAAGCTCACGTTTGGAGCTCTGGGACCGGAAGAGTTGCTTCGCTTCCAGAAGGTCAGCGACACGGAGGCTGATGTCTACCTGCGCCACGAGCTCGATAGAGAGGTATCTTCTTTTTCCTACCATCATCTCGTCTTTTTTCTTAATGGCATATGGTAGCTTGCAAGCTAAGAGAGGCTTCTGAAAAACGAAAGCCCGCTACTTGTCCCTTGTTGATATAGTCGAAACAGTAATTCAGCCTTTATATGGATACCATTCGCGGAATACGTTCATGGACGCGGGAGTGAAGCTTATCAAGAAATAGCGTCTATAGCTCAGCTCTAATCCATTTGACAGCGATACGAAAGACAGTCGTTCCGATCCCCGTGAATGATATGTACAGTCTCTCCTCATCTTGTTCTTGCTATGCTGCAGGTGAAAGATTCGCACACAATCGTCCTAACACTGACCGATGGGCGACTTCCTGAAGGACAATACGTGAGTGTTTTCGTTTTCCGTAGTGCCTTACACTCCCGCTCAAAATACGTGCATTATTGTCAGATCACGCAAACTATGGTCATTATTGTGGATGACATAAACGATAACGAGCCAGTGTTCAAGCAATACAAGGCCACCATCACCATTCCAGAGGTACGTCATGACGGCGGCCGTTAAGAACACTGGTATTTAATTACAAAGAACGGTTTTCAAAGCACGCCTGCCCTGTTTCACATGCAGGACGCAGCACCTCATGTGATCGACACAATTGAAGCCGTAGACAGGGACCAAGGACCTTTTGGACAAGTCATTTACCAGTTGCAGGTAAGTCGAGCGACAAAAGAAACAAAGATTGTAAAGTGACCCTTTGGTTTGCCACGTTTCTTAATGACCACTGGTGCGACAAGTGGTTGCCCTAACGGAACCCGGAGGAAGCACTGCAGCGAAAATACTTTGCGGCTTCTCAATGAAGCGGACAGATATCATAGCGTTGTGAACTGTGCTTCGCTTACTGTAAACTTGATAAGGCAAAGTAACAAAGTGACTTTGTATACGTCTATATCCGGACTGAACGGACAAACACGACTGATACGAAACACGGTCATGTATAGAAACATGAGCCCTCTGAAAGCGTACAAGAGAATACTTGGAGGCATATCTGGTGTAAATGTTTCACAGCGCTCGCCATTCTTGCAGGCGAATGCTAACACTAAAATTTGAATGAGACCCGGCGCGCGGTCGTCTGATACTATTGCCTCGATTCGCTGCGCTTTTCGTCCAATAGCAGAGTTCCATACTTGCTGACGTACCGAATGTTGTTGTCGTATCAATTTAATTCGTTTAACTTAATATCTGCTGCGTTTCTGGTGAAAAAAAAAAAAAAAAAATCGCAGTGTGCCATTTTCGACAATGGCGATTCGAATGGCATATGTCTTAAACAGGTCGTCGTGTACGAGACCGTCCCTTTTAGAAGTGTGAAATCTATGCTTGCGACTTAATGCTCATACTAAGCTTTGCTGACAGAACAACGAACTAGAGACAACGACTACGTTCTCGGTGCATCAAGAGCGGGGCAAGGGCGTCATCTCCCTTGTTGGTCCACTGGATTACGAAAGGAAGTTTATTTATGAACTACGCATTCTCGCTATTGTAAGTGGTAGAGTACATACAAAAATGCTAGACGAAGCACGAAGCCAAACATTTAATGCAGGACCGTGCCAATAGTGGCCCGAGACATACTGCCACGGCTGTGGTTCTCGTCAAGGTGGACGACGTGGAAGATCAACCCCCGGTGTTCACACAGATGCCTTCGGTTACGAGAGTCTCCGAGGACCTTCCCTTGGTACGATAAGTGTATGATATCACAGACATACCGCAGTTTAGTTTTTTCTTTCAAGTACACTCTGCTCTCTGCTTCTCGATGTGGGCTTTATAACTATTGAGAATTGTAGTCTTTGCTCACTGCTTTCAGCATGACTCAATAGCAACGCATCAATTACAGAATTCTGTGGTCATGACAGTAAAGGCCATAGACGGCGATCGCGGTGTCAACAACCCCATCACTTACAGCATTCTGTCCGGCGGAGACGGATTATTTGCCATAGACCGTCACTCCGGTGTCGTTTCCGTCAAAGGCCGACTGGATCGAGAAGCTACAGAAAACGGTGCCTTCATTCTTCGTATCCAGGTAAGCCTGTGAGCACGGCGGCTGCCGATGAGATAACATTCCCGTAACGTTGATGGATGCACAGGCTGAAGAGAAGGGAGCGTCCACGAGTACCGAGGTGACCGTTCTCTTGACGGACGTCAACGACGAGTCGCCCACGTTCCGTAGCAGGCATTACGTGGCAGAGGTCAACGAGAACGCCCAAGTTAACGTTCCCGTTAATTTCATCGGCGACAGCGTGCCTGAAGTGTACGACCACGACCAGGTAGCTATAGACGGGGATAGATAAGGCGTTCGCTACATTTAAGGTGTGCTGAGATATGCCTACGTTTTAGGGTTCCAATGGAACGTTCCAACTGTTCTTAGAGGGTGACCATGGGGTCTTTCAAGTGACGCCTTCTGTTAGCGTCAACGAGGCCTCCTTCATGATTCGGGTTAACAATTCCGACTACCTGGACTATGAACGCGTGAAAGTCATCAAGTTTCGTGTAGGTTTTCCCTCGTTCAGTATCTGCGGTATCCTCTGCAATGAACGTGATATCCCCGACAGATCATTGCCAAAGAGATGGTCGCAATCCAACCAAAGACGTCGACAGCAGACGTGACAGTCTACGTGAGAGACGCTAACGACAACTTCCCACAGTTCAGGGAGGACATCTACCGCGCGATCATTCCGGAAAATGCTCCAGCAGGCACCGTTGTCGCCGTTGTCAAGGTAAGTGACTGTGTTTTTCCGCGTCCGGTGACTAACAATGGATTTCATGATTAGGCTGAAGATGCCGACTCAGAAGGGTCAGCGGGAATCCGGTATACCAGCATCAGAGGGCAAATTGCCGACAGGTCAGCACTTCAAGGATTTCTGTTGTGAAGCGAAAGGCTTTGTACAACACCGACCAGTTCGTAACACTTAATCGACGTTGTGACGCTGATGTCTGTTTGTATAGATTACGTCTGGACCCAGAAAGCGGTAAAGTAGTAGTGGCCACGTCCAGCCACGGTTTCGACCGCGAGACGACGTCCGAGTACTTCGTTACTGTCGAAGCGAGAGATGAGAAAGGACGTGGAAACAGAAACACCGTGCAGCTGCACATCCGACTGGACGACGTCAATGACAATCCACCAAGGTTTTTGTTGCCTTCCTACGAAGCACGAATCAAAGAGAACGACCGAGGGTTTCGAACGCCGCTCGTTGTCAAGGTTAGCCGACCAATAATAAACGTATCTTGAGGACAGTGTGAATCACTGAGCCACATATGCATT
Organism: Ornithodoros moubata; assembly: GCA_029532675.1. Lineage (NCBI taxonomy): Eukaryota > Metazoa > Arthropoda > Arachnida > Ixodida > Argasidae > Ornithodoros > Ornithodoros moubata. The sequence continues at coordinate 16,257 of JARGYV010069056.1, read as the reverse complement.
AAGTCTGCTGAAGGTCAACATCCATCAGGACACATGTCCCTGCACAGAGTCAGGACAATAATGAGGGATAACTTAATTTTATAGGCTATGGACGCCGACCAAGCAGGAACACAGAACAGCCAGGTTCGTTACCAGATCATTGAAGGTGACTTTGACAACAATTTCACCATCGATGCCACGATGGGACGTATCACACCTAGGCAACCTTTAGACTTCGAGGCCATTCAGCAACATCGTGGCGATGTGAGGACGTTCACTCTTGTCGTCCGCGCCTACGATCTAGGACATCCTAGCCTATTCAGCAATGTCTCCGTTGTAATCTACGTGCAAGATGCAAACGATCACGCGCCAATCTTTTCTACCAGCTTTCTCGAGAAATCCGTTCCGGAGGACGTCAAGGAAGGCACAGCAATACTTAAGGTCCACGCTGAAGACGGTGATCATTCTCCCAGCAATAGTAAAATAGTGTACAGAATTCAAAGCGGTGCTCAGGATAAATTCGTGATTGATGCCTTGACAGGGGTTATATCCGTAGCTCCAGGAGCGAACCTGGACCCAGACAGGACATTTCCCAAATCCCTGGTGTACAGCATGAACATCCTAGCTCTCGATGGAGGTTTAGGAGAACAGCAAAGGTGGTCTTCCACAGTGGTTAATATTTCTATCTTGGACGTGAACAACAAAGCGCCTATATTCGAAGATCCAGCGCCTGTGAACGTCATAGAAAGCAGCGCCATAGGGTCGACAGTAACGAGACTGCGAGCTACAGACCTGGACGAGAAGCCAGCATTGAAGTACTCGCTATGTGAGGGGGACGCCTTCAACGAAGACGGGGCCCTAGTGAGCGCAATACGGGTAGATAAGCTGTTACGCGTTACTCCCGGTGATGGACAGTTGATAGTGAAGAGCTCCTTGGATCGAGAGCAGGTGGAACTTCTTAAAGTGTGCGTTCGTGTCGAAGACATGGCTGCTGCTACTCCTGGACAAACTGCAACTGGTTAGTGAACGGGTTTTCATGTCTTAGTTGAGGTATTATCTGTGCGGACTCCGCAAACGAATTTTAGAGCTTTAAGGGGTAAAACAGTCGCCCCTGTTCAGCCTTGTCATATGATCACGTTCTCTGCCCGTTACAACTTGAAGTACCCTGTTGTATTTGTCATTCTCACCTCAGAGGATCAAAGTCAATTTTAAATGCATGCCAAATGGTAAAAGTACAGTCATTCATATGCAGAAATGTTTTCTACGGTGGCGAAATCGTTGCTCACTATTCGTACAAATACTAACTTTAATGGAGTAGCCCGTTATCCGTGAGAGGTAATCCACTCTTTTTTCCTTTCACCACCGCCAGCTCCACTATGGTCGCTGCTGCCATTCTCTAAAGCAAGATTATTTTTTCAGCAACCCTAACGATGCACATCTTGGACGTCAACGACAACAGCCCAGCGTTCCGGAAGCCAGTTTATCGGCAGACGGTTACGGAGAACTCCATCCCGGGCGCCCCGATCGTCACTGCCAGAGCCACAGACGCTGACAAGAACCGTACCATCAGCTACTCTCTTGTAGGCAACAAAGATTACATGGCGCTCGTTGACATTGACCCCAAGACCGGTGAGTTAGTCCTCTTCCTAGTACCACTTTAGCAATTATGTCTGGATTATTAATCTGTAGGAGAAGTGGTGGTGAGCGGCAGGATCGACCGGGAACTTCATACCTGGATTAACCTGACACTACGAGCTACTGACTCCGGATTTCCTCCCCTGTCCGGAAGTACGCAGCTCCGCATCCAGGTCCTTGACGAGAATGACAACAATCCCATCTTCAAAGCGGGACCGACAGAGTTTGACGTCCGTGAGGACGCCAACGTGGGCACCGCTGTCGCCTTTCTAGAGGCTATCGACGCAGACGTCGGAGAGTATGGCAAGGTCACGTACGCTCTTGACAATTTAGGTTCCCAGGGAAAGTTCAAGATAGACAGGAGCAGCGTGAGTTGTTCAATATTGATTCAAAAACCATTCATTTGAACTCGACTGGAAAAATGTTTGTTGTGTGCAGGGCACAATCAGTGTGGCAGCACCCATAGATCGTGAAGAGAAGGCCTCCTACTCTCTCATTGTCCAAGCCTGGGATAATTACGCCGCGGGATTCGGGACGGACGAAAGTCGGCGAACATTTAAACAGATTACCATTCGCTTACGAGACGTTAATGATGAGACACCCGCATTCGTCCATCCACCGCAGTGCAGCGTCATTACCGAATTCCATAAGGCTGGAGAAACGGTGCTGGTGGCGTCAGCATCGGACGCCGATGAATCGGGCACGCCTAACTCTCAAGTGGACTTTTTCATGGAGCCAGGGCAGGACTCCGGTAAGCCAAGTTGGTCCCGCGGGAGAAGCGCATCAAAGGGTTACGGTAGATTACAACAGTGTCAGAGATGTTCATGGTTGCACATCCCTGGTTACAGACCTCTTCGAAGTCCAAACAGAAGCTGGTAATCGCGGTCGTGTCGTAACCCGATTCTCTATTCGGGGTCGTGTCGGCAATGCATCGTTCGTTCTTCGAGCGCAAGACCGAGGATCTCCTGTAAAAGCGGCCTTGCAGAAGTACACGGTGTGCGTCAATGATGTCAACGACCATGCTCCTGTGTTCATTATGCCACCACAAAACCACACCATACGTATTCCTGAGGTTAGCTCATGGTTCTCCATCAAAGCACTTGATAAAACATTTTTTTCTGCATACAGAACGCAACGCTCGGATCTTTGGTGGTGGAAGTCGGCGCCGAAGATGAAGACTTTGGGAGCAACGCGGAGATTCGCTACCGACTAAAGGACTTGCCGAACGGTCACTGGAAGACGTTCAATCTGGATGAGAAGACGGGTCTCATGACATTACGGCGACCACTTGACCGCGAAACTCAGAAGTGGTACGAGGTAAGCGATAAGAAGGAGGAGGAAGACATAGATTGCACATACCCTGCCGCAAATAAGTTGAAATAAGTTTCGAGATTATTAACACTTAAATTTGCACGCTGTTCAAAAAGTCAATGCAATGGTCATAAAAATGGTGGCTCATGCTAAAACAACCCTTTGGAAGGCTTGTAAATCGAGAACTGAAATAGAAAGCACTACAATGAAAGAAAGGAGTATTTATTCAACCGCTAGGACTTAAGTTATCCCAGAGGCTGAAAACCACAGCCTTTCCCGCCGGTATGAAGGAGTGTGGTACAACGACTCGAAAATAAACAAGGAACAAGCATACGACTAGGGCCTTAATCACTTCTCGCGTCCCCCAAGTACGTAGTCGGAAACATTGTGTCTTTGCTGTAGGGGCGGCGTTGGGATGCATAGAGCAAGCGCATCCGCGACGATGGGAAAGCGTATTCGTTGTAATTACAGTTCTTTGTTAGCCTCAGGAATGCAAAGTGATAGAAGGTTCCAGCAACTAGTGCTCAGACCGTTAGGAGCATACGGTTTTTCTTCTGTGCAGATCCGGGTGGAAGCGTACGACCTTGGACAGCCGACGTCCCTGTCAAGTGACCTGGACCTTACAGTGTACGTCACTGACGTCAACGATTACGCCCCCGAATTCACGGAAGATGTGGTAAGTGCTGTTCGTGAGCGTTAGTATGCACTCATCGGTGAGCACTCTCACATTTTTGTAGTATCACGTTACTTTCACGGAGAATCTGAGCCCGGCTACAGAATCCTACAAGCTTATCAGCACTATCGACCGTGACGACGATATCAGTACGATAAAGCCAATTCCTTGCTACTACATTGTAGGTGCGTATAGTGTAAAAACAATGGTAAAGGCGAAAAGTGTAAACGTGTTATCTGGCCTTCCAGGTGGCAATGGCAAGGAACGCTTCAACCTGGATATGTTCACACATCAGCTGTGGGCAACCGAAAAGCTCGATCGCGAAGAACAACCAAACTACACGCTCATCGTACAGGCGTCTGACGACTGTTTCCACACGCCACGACCCGTAACACAGTTCGACCCCAAGGACAATTCATTACTCCAAGTTATCATTAAGGTAGAAGACGTCAACGACAACCCGCCTCGATTTATTAGCCCCATTTTTACTGGAGGTGTCGTGACCGAAGCAGACTTCGGTGCTGTATTCATGTCTATCAAGGTAAGGTCCCGGCAACGGGGCAGAGATCTCAGGAACCGTATTGGGTCATCTACGTAACCTTCGCAGGCTATTGACGACGACGAAGGTCTCAACAGCGTCGTGAGTTACTACAGGAGAGGAGACATTCGGAGGACACTGTCCGAGGGTCTGGAATCTTTGACGGGAGATCCTTTTCTCATCAATCACCGGACCGGAGAGATTAGTCTCAACTTCTACCCGCAAAAGGACATGAAAGGCTACTTCGAAATGGAAGTAGTCGCCAACGACACCCACGGCTTGGAAGACACTGCCAGGGTCCTTGTAAGCATTCTTCAAGTCATTCTTCAGTCTTTGCAAGTTCCAAAGCAGCTCATGTAGTCTGTTCATTGTAGATCTACCTCTTGCGGGAAGACCAGAGAGTGCGTTTCGTGCTGCGGCTAGCACCGGAAGAATTTAGGGAAAAATTAGAAGAATTCAGAGAGTAAGCTCTTCTTCTTGGATGTCTGTCACGTCATTTATTTTTTGCCTTCCTGTTTTACTCATATTATAGGGTATTGGCTAATATCACCGGTGCCATTGTGAACATTGACGAATACAAGGTCCACGAAAACGAGGATGGCTCCGTCGATCGACAAAAGTACGTTTTTTTTTTTTTCATATCCTACAGTATAGCTGGCCGAGAACACGTAAGAAAAGTGACGTTTCCTTCTCAGGACAGACCTGTATCTGCACTTTGTCAATAAGGACGACAACTCCATCATGGCGGTGTCAACGGCCTTAACGTGAGTCACACGTCTTCCGTGTAGCTTGAGGACAAAAGTAAAGATCCGCTTTTACTATAGTCTAATCGACAAGAACATCGAGTTCCTGGACAAGCTCTTCAAGGAGTTCAACGTGCTGTATAGCGAGGTACGCGTTTCACTACGCACTTTTGTAAATAAGGCGAAAAAGATGCGTAAGTTCCATTTCGATTGTAGCTTTTCATAGGATCGTAAATCCCCTATGGTTGTAGATATATAATGATTATGTCATAACCGGATATTTACAACGACCCTTTCTTTGTGATCGGCGAAATTAAACGAAGTGACACGTACACTGCTGCAATGTTCAAGTACTTCGAAGCTCGCTCGCCACGCCGACAGGCGTTCTTCTTAGTATTCTTCCCTCCATGTCTGGAAGGCTCTGTTATAAGCGGCCATGTTTTGTACGCAGCCCGCAGACGCTCTCAGCGAGCGCGAGGAAGACCAGATGAGGACATGGCTCATCGGTCTCTCTGTTTTTCTCTCCGTTATGTTGGTGCTCGTTATCTCACTGTGCATGGCTCAGAGGAGTAGGTAAGATAACGTTCACGGACACCGTAGATATGTTTATTCATCTTCCGCCCACTCTTCCTTCCTGTAGATACGAGCGGCAACTTAAAGCAGCTACTGCCACGGCTTTCGGTATGTATGGTCCAGACCTTTCGGAGACCATTTTAAAACTGTTGTTTTACGCAGGCTCGCGCGAAACTGCATTGGGTCGCATGGATGTGCCAAACACGAACCAGCATTCAGTGGAAGGGTAGGTGTTCGTTATGACACAGTAAAGTTTAAGGAAACAGTCGGGTTTCCTTCTAAGGTGATGACAAATTTGTGTCTTGCAGCTCAAACCCCATCTGGATGCATTCCTACGACAACGAGTGGTATAAAGAAGATGAAGAAGTCAGGTAAGACTGCAGCAATGTAGCTTGTCCGCGAATCCCAGGGAGAACGTATGCCGACTCATGTTGGAGCGACGCTTACGGAGCCTTCTCGTTTGTTAGGAACACCGGCGACAACAACTCACTGGACGAGAACGCCGTTGTGGAGAGCACAGCTTCCACGGAACGTCACGGCCAGGACAGAGAATTCGAATCAGCCCAGCTGCCTTGCTCGGAAGTGTATGTACTGGGACAGAACATCACCATTCCTATAGGAACCACCGAAATCATCACCACTGCGGAAAGGAATAACTTGAACAAATACAATGGCGGGCCCTACCACGCCAACGTGTACTTGGGCAAAATGGGGACGCCCAACCGCGCTGGTAAACTGGAGGTGTCCGAACTGTGACACGCGTTCGCGGCACGACCGAGAGAAGTGCTGCCTGTACAGACATTTATAATGTGCCACACCACCATCACATTCATTCTCCTTTGTAAGAAATTTCACGACAAATATATATTTCACTCATCACTGTTCTTCCTTCCCAATTCGACTAAAATGCGCATTAGGCCTACGTAAGGGGCCCAGTGCTGAACTTTTGTTGTCGCATCACGCTTGACCAGTGCATTACTCGCGCCGTGATATGCCACCATCTCTAGCGGTGCCAAACAAATGTCGCATATCAGGTGCCCCTGCTCCTGATTAAAGGTGTGCGACGCGGCTTTTTTTTTTTTTTTCCATAACACATACATATGGTGCACATTAGAACACCTGCTGCGCCTCCTCTCGCAAGCACAGCACCTGACTGAACTGCAGCCCAGCGTGCAAGTGTATACGATGGGAGTCCCCAAACTTCTCGGCCTGACCCAGAAGGAGACGACAGGAAGGAACGAACTTGTGTTACCTTTTCAACCCTTTGAGGTCCACACACTTCGCCCAGCGAGGTTCCAGTACTTGGATCCCCGTGGAAAAAAAGTCGGACTTTGGCCCCCCAAACAGCGGGTCACAGTATCAAGTTCCTTTTTCAACCGGGCGAAGAGATGGAAGTGGGATGGAGCCAAATCTGGCGAATACGGTGGATGGTTGACCTCAGAAAATCTGCAGGAATGGATGTCAGCCATCGCCACAGCTGCGTTATGTGGGGGAGCACTGTCCTGATGGAACAGGACCCCCTTCCGGAGCATGCCGTGGCATTTGGACTTGATGGTGTCACACAACTGAATCAACTCCCGATGATGGTGTGCCCTTCCTTAAGATAATCGATGGGCAGCACGACCACCCAAAAAACTGTGGCCATCACCTTGCCTGCTGATTGAACGGACCGGGCCTTCTTCGGCGCAGGATCTGCCCTGAGCAGCTCGAGATCATCCTTGGATGTTGTGTAGCTCGCGCGTTTTTGGTCACACATGTGAGCAATCTTGGCACCCAACTGGCAGAGACCTTGTGCATGTCAAGATGCTGGGTCAAGATGCGGTCAACTGTTGTTATGGACATTCCTGTGACCTGTGCGATCATCCGGACTTTTTACTCGGCGATCTGCCTTTACCTCATCGTGCACACGGTCGATGTTTTCTTGCACGGTGACTTCTGCAGGTCTGCCAAGGCGGGGGCCGTCTTGGGGAGGCTCTCCCGTCCTCGCTTCAATTCCGCGGTCCACTTCTTCACCGTACTGTAGAATGCGGCATCCTGTCGCAACGTCGCCACCATGTCTTGGTGGATACCTGCCGGAGTTAGGCCCTTCCGAGACAAATATTCATTCAATGACCGCACGTGTCATCATTTTCTCCATTTTCGCCCAATTGAGCGGTTCACCACCTGCCGGCGGTCGCCACAGGACAGCCCTGTTGCGCACATGCGCTATTTTTGCTGGCGCGAATCTTAGAAAGTGCCGATGTGCTACAATGATGTCTCGTGTCTCTTCTCGCACCCCTTCTGTGTCAGGCCGAGAACTTATGGACCGCCCTTCGAACGTCTGCTGTTTGAAGTGTCCTTCTCTTGTGCGTTGACGCACACGCACTAGGCGTGTCCACTTGGCACATTTGCGTGGCATTTGTAGCTAGACATATTTCATCTTCACCTTATACGTCAATTCACAGGCAATGGGAGAGAGTACCGCATCTTATGCGGTGAGACATTCCACCCCATTACCATAATTTATATTCTAGTACTAGTAGTAGTATGGATAGGCTATTTTTATACATTGTGACGAGGACTGAAATGTCTATTAGGAAGGACATCTTGAGGCGCATGCTGCTGAGGTAGTGCTAACGGTCGAGCAGTCTGGCCCTTGTAATAAAATGCACAATAATTTTAATGCTAACAAAACGAGTCATGTCTTTTTGAGTCAGAACATGTCTGAGAGACGCTGCGGGATCCGGAGAGCATTATAGCACGCAAACATTTATGGGTCGCCACGCACCAACTATCGGATATCCGCTTTCGTCCAAATTTTCTTTTGACATTTTTCCGGGCTGGTGGGCCTTTTCCCCTGGGGGCCCCATGCGCTGTGAACGGAACGAGAGCACATTTCAGTCACTTAGTGACATATCTGTACGAGGTCGTATCTCCGCAGATTGACGACTCGAATACTCGATTCGTCGTTAGTCACAAATGACGTGTTGGCATTTGTTACGGCTTGTCGAGAGTAGATGCATGTGCAATGGGGACCAATGAGGGCACAGCTTCAATGGTTTCAGTCGCCTGAGCATCCTGTGATGGTGTGTATACCGAGTTTACCGAGTGATTTACCTCGTGTAACGAAAGTTACCTATTCCATACCTAGTAGAGACTTCGTTACTAAAACAAGTGCAAGTTGTACGGCTCACCAGATGACACAGAGGTACAACTAGCGGGGAGCTGCTATATCGGCAACAAAGGTATACTTATAGCAAATTATATAGAGGTTGATGTCTGCTTGGGACTCACATTTAGTACCGGTGGCCTGTGGCGGTGCGATTAGTGCTTACGATGATACGTCTCGTCGATCCACGATGAGGATAAACCCTGAAATTGGAGAACAGAAAATTCGTCAACATCGCCATTCCTTCTATATGTCTCACCTTCGCGAATATAATTTGAAGGCGAAATCAAAGGGCTTTACGCCTTTCATTCTAATGAAATGGCGTATACGCCTGTCAACCATAACTGCAAGCCTTTGTTTCCGTTTGCAACCATCAAACCGTCTATCAAGTCAGGGCTACGTTGGCAATCTGTTTCAACTCACACTTAGTCGCCAAATTCGATTTAACAGCTCGCAAAAATACCAGAAAATAATTAAGCACAGAACTTCTCTAGTTCTCTCTCTCGTCTGTCTCAAAAATCTGTAGCATCTTCGTCTTTTCTGTCTCTTTTATTCTTTCCCCTCTTTCACTCAATGCTGAATGAGCTATCGAGGCCAAGAAATGGGTCGGGAGCTACGCAACTACAACCATGGTTCCTAGCAGCTCGACCCTCGCTCCGTCGCGAAAGAGTGTATTCGACAACACGTGAAGAGAATCGAAACGATAGAATGGCGTCAGTCCCAGAACTACCTGCTACAGCATATGGAGCGCTACTTGGCCTCAAAATACCAGAAAGCTAAAGACTGTCGGAGTGCAGAGAGTCTCAAACTTGCTCAGACGGACTACGTTTGGATATCAGAAAACATCACGTCAGGATGCTATTCCGCGCAGAGCCTCTTCGTCAAATTATGGACCTCTTCAATGTTATGAAACAGGAAACTATGATTATTTCAACAATAAGTACAAACCAAATGTATATATATATATATATATACAATGGTCAGTTCACAGAAACGTTACGGTTCCCGGCCCCCGGTCGCCTTTTTACAAAGCCAAAATTACACTCGTTTCACAAGATTGAACCGGTTCTTGCACGGGTTAATTGCAGGCGCTGCTCGATATCTCTTTCCCGGAGAATAGCCAACAAAGTTCAAGCGTACTCTGAACCTAAACCTAAGCCTGCTTTCATTTGGGGCCACCATCATCTTACTAGCGGTGCACTGCTATACTCTGGCTACCCGCCGACTTCTTCGGCTGATTGATATCTACTGGCTATCGCCTCATTGGCTAAGCGCCATATGCACTCGGCACCTCCTCTGAACCTACACCCCGTCGTTTTCATTCACTTTTCGATTTTATAGTAATAATTCCTCTTAAATTTTTGAGCCGTTGAAAAAGCTGTGTGCATCGCACGTCGGTTCTACAACGTCCTAGGCAAGGTACTGTACACAATAAAGCGAGAACAAATAAAAGTAATATCTTTTTTTTTCTTCTCGTGATAAGCAGCAGAGTAGTCCCTCTCAAAACCGACTAAACACGCATTCCGGTACAGCAGCAGCGCCAATCGATCCTCGGCCGTGACGGCCGACTCAATGCGGCCTCCACTTTTCCAAACGCATCTCTTAAGGGTCTCCAACTGGCGACGTCGCCGTGACGTCATGTGCCGACGTCATCTCACTTCCATTGGGCGCCCTCCAGGATCGATTCAGGCGAGTGGCGGCATGAAACAACGATACCATATAGCGAACGACCTTTCGTAAGACCCGTGTTACCCCAGTGGAGGTTTTACATGATCTCCCCAAGACATCGTTTGCGAAATTTTCCCTCGAAACGTACCAGCCTCCGCTGGGGAGACAGCTGCACCCCAAGACTACACCGCCATCTTCTCAGCAGCCACTAGAACAAGTAAGAGAATCGGTTGTGAGATCCATCCTTGGTAACGAGGAGCGCGATATGCAAAAAAAAACAAACAAGAGCCAACGGGGAAAAAGCTGACGCCTAGAAATTATTTCCTGTTGCGATACCTCGAGTAAGCACGGAATGAGTCAGTCCTGTGGATGAGAGGTCTGGCCATGTGAACGCAGGTACTGGGCAATGGCGGTGAACATACCGGGTGTGCTGTCCGTGGTGGTCTTCTATATCATCATTCTGGTGGTGGGAATATGGGCAGGTCGGAAGAGCAAGAAAACAGGCAGCGAACCCGGCGATGCGGACGAAGTGATGCTAGCCGGTAGAAATATCGGCGTCTTCGTCGGCATCTTCACCATGACAGGTACCCCAATGATTGCATGCCATACTGTGTTCGTCCAGCGTTCCGTCACGACGAAGAAACCAACCGCACTACCTGAGTAGTGTCATTAATCGTATCGTAATGTTAGGTGCATATGAAGGGCTCTGCACATCTTCTATGTGTAGAGGTCAAATGCCCAACGAGGCCTATTTGTATTGATATCATGAGTTGTCACAATTTCTTCTGTGATGTGGGCATATCTCGCTGCTGTTCAGACCTTGCGAATCATGTAAGCGAAGTGTGAGAACGAATGCCGTCCTCACCTTTCTTGTCCCTTTGGGTAATGTTTACCGCTCTCCCTGTCTTTTTATCCCTCCCTCTCTCCCTATTTATTCCCTCGTGAATTTTCATCGAGGAGTTTCGACGTGAACCCTGCTAGGTTCGTTTGCGAACGTTACATTTCCTCATCGCTAATAAACATTAACATTTTCCACAATTAGACTCGAGCTTAACTAAAATTTCAAAAATTGTGTGGGGAGTGGGGGGGAGGCACAAAAAGTCGTGCACTGGGACCATATTGCTCTCTTTTAAACCCGGAGATGGCGTTGAAAATGCTGAATTGCACCTGCACAATTGTGAAGTTTTGTATCTCTCTGTGCCAGACGCAAAACAAAATAACTTTCTGCAGGTATACACACGAGGTGTGCCGTAAGACGTGGTTGTTTCATTTGCTTTGGATCTTAGGTTTCTTTCTGCTCAAAACATAACTTAAACAAATAAAGCAACTGAAACGGTACGAGTGTAGTATCACGTTCCAGAGGCCCTTCTCGTGAGCCATACCCAGCAAGCTTCCATGCCGTGTCCTGTGCGGTGCACATTCAGTGACTGTCTTATAAGTGCACGTTATAGCGCAATACATTTACATTCAAAACCATGTAGCTTGATGTTGAAAACTATTGCCAAATGAATTATCTCAGCACGCGCAATGTATGCCTGTGTGCATGTTAGGATCCTGTGGTCACAGGATAAGCAAGCCCCCAAAAGAATTGAGGTCATTCTCCTTGGAAAACAGAAATTTGTCTTTTCCTCACAATGTAATGACTGTTTGTACCCGTCATTCCTATACCCGCAAGTGCTCTCACTCCTGCAATGGTGTGCTTTCAGCCACATGGGTTGGGGGAGGATATATCAACGGGACAGCAGAAGCCATCTTCAGCAACGGCGTCATTTGGTGCCAGGCACCTGTGGGATACGCTCTCAGTCTAGTTCTCGGTATGTTCTCTTCCTTCGCATAGCCTTCTCCTTTCACTGGAGTTGTTTCCCACAGGCGGCTACTTTTTTGCCAACAAGATGCGTGCCGAGGGCTACGTCACCATGCTCGACCCTTTCCAGGACCTCTTCGGAGGTCGCATGGGGGGACTGCTGTTCATTCCTGCCCTTTGCGGGGAAGTCTTTTGGTCGGCCGCTATTTTGGCAGCACTTGGTCAGTTTACAGACAATAAAGCATCAACTATAGCTTCTTTTTTTTTTTTTTCTTTCAGGTGCCACAGTAGGTGTCATTATTGACATCGACACCAACACATCTATCATTGCCTCGGCGTGTATCGCCTTGTTTTACACATTGTTCGGAGGCCTCTATTCAGTGGCCTACACGGATGTCATACAGCTCTTTCTCATCTTCGTTGGACTGGTAATTACGGAATGATATCGAAGTTTCCCTCTTAACGCTCAGCGCTGCGCAGTGGTTATGCATTCCATTCTGCATGATGAACGAATCTGTCGGAACTCTGTCGTATCCTGACAACGACTGGGTCGGCAGCTTGGAGCCCAGATTCCTGGGTCAGTACATGGATTTCGGGCTTCTGCTCATGCTTGGAGGAATTCCCTGGCAGGTACGGGACAAACCCCCTTAGGTGTCGTCCGAAACTCAATTCTCTCCCATACTGCGCAGGTGTACTTCCAACGGGTACTCTCCTGTAAGACTGCCTTCAAAGCTCAGCTGCTCTCCTACGTGGCAGCTGTTGGCTGTATCATTATGGCCATTCCGGCTATGATCATGGGTGCTGTCGCCAAAGCTACAAGTATGTATGTGGCTACTGAATCGCGACGTCGTACCCTAAAGATACTGTGTTGCTTCAGGGTGGAATGAAACTGAATTCACGGGTCCTCTTCCACTGGATAAGGAGCACACATCACTCGTGCTACCGATGGTGCTGCAGTTCCTCACACCAGGTTTCGTATCCTTCGTGGGACTCGGCGCTGTCTCGGCAGCCGTCATGTCCTCCTCAGACTCTTCCATACTCAGCGCAGCGTCCATGTTTGCTCGGAATGTCTACAAACTAATTTTCCGGGAAAACGTGAGTCTTCAATGTTTCCGAGCAGTGTGCGTGTGTGGCAAGGGGTCGGACTTAATCAAGTTATCTTCTCTCAGGCTTCTGAACGAGAAGTGATCTGGGTTATGCGGGTGGCCATCTTGTTCGTGGGTGCTATGGCAACAGCCATGGCTCTCACCGTGAAGTCCATCTACGGACTTTGGTACCTGTCCTCGGACTTGGTGTACGTAATCCTTTTCCCGCAGCTCGTGTGCGTCGTCTATTTCAAGCACTACTGCAACACGTACGGCTCGCTGGGGGCCTATATCGTAGGCTTCCTCTTACGTGGCCTCGGCGGTGAAGATATTATCGGCCTTCCCGCCGTCATCAAGTACCCTTTCTACGACGAGGTACACTAAGAGTGCACCTACCCATACATCTAAACAATTTTTTCCACGTCCCGCAGGTGGATGGGCAACTGTTTCCTTTCCGTACCCTGGCAATGATCGTGAGCATGATAAGCCTCCTGGCCATCTCTTCGCTTTCAAGAGTCCTCTTTGAATCAGGGAAGATTCCTGCCCGCTTTGACGTGTTCCATTGCGTCGTAAACATCCCTGAGGACATCATCAAGGTTCAGGAACCTCAGGAAGGGGAGATGACCGTTCTTAACGCCACTGTCTCCAAGTCTTACCAGACCGAGATGAACGGGCGCGTGAACCCCGCTCTCAATTTACATCCTGAAGAGGACATGCAGGGTATTGAGTCCACAAAGGAGCAAGAGAGCACCACTTTGTGAGAGAGCATTTTCAAGTAAGGCGTCTTCAACCCATCGTCGTTCCTGCTCAACATAAAACGGAATCGGACGGAATATGCGCCCCAACCATTTTCACCTGTACGTGATATGCTCTCAGGGGCGATGAGAACCCAGTAAGTCGGGGTTGCCTTGTTTTTGCAGTGGCAAAAACCTATGAAAGCGTTGTCGAAACTACAGTGATATCTCGCTGCTACGTAAACAAGGAAACTACCTTACGAGTCTGGTTGAGCATGAACGAAAGCATGGGCTGAGAGGCCATGTCTGTACAGGAAGATGACTTCCCGAGACAATCAAGCTCGCAGTGCCACAGGCGTTTTTTTCTTTTCCTTTTCATTGTTGGCAGACGAATCCTTCTTGCGTCGCGTATTATGGTGTCGCTGTTGTGAGCTCACTTCTGTAACGATGTCGGAGACATTTTAATAGGGCATCGTTCTCTGCATTTATAAGCAAAAACCGTAGCACGGTTTAGCAACTAAATATTACGAAACGTACATTTTAGCATGGTTGTTGAGGTCGCGGTGCTCGGAGTTTGAGCTTCTCTTTTGAATTGCTCAGTTATCGTCAATAAGTAGAACATGCGAAAGTTGTTGGTAAGCGATGGAACATGCTTCGTGCCCTTTTCCAATGTTTCCCCGTACAATGCCATGAAACATCGCTGAGTCTACTCAATTACGTGTGCGGGCAATCACAGTGGTTGGCGTCGAGTTGAATCATGCATTTCAACACTGCTTGTCAATGAAACCAACATGGAGAGCAACGTACCCTTGTTGCATGCTGATCAGAGAAAAAAATTGCATGAATTTGTTAAAGAAAGACAGCGCATACCTGCTATAAGAACGTAACATGCGTACATGGAGCTGCCTCGTCTACGTTTCCATTCTAGCAGTCTTCGAGAGGGAGGCAGAGTGAAGCACATTAGTGGACGCTTCACGTTATGCCGCACGGCGAGAGCTGAGCACCAGCCATTTGGAGGAAGCCAAGCGTACTGCCACAAACACTGTCTTCGCTGTTCGGATTGACTACACGATAGGCTCCTCCAGCGGAACCAGTTTTCATTTAGATAGCTTGGAACAGGACGCTTGACTATCGCCGCATATCCTAAAAAGTTACGTGATAGTACAATTAAAGCGATGATGCATGTACAAATCTCACGACCACAAGAAGGCGTTTAAATGGCACGCAACTACAGGATCTCGCATTGCACAAGTATGAGATGAACAGGGCAAGAACGTGGTTCCTCCAAAGCATGTGAACTCGCGCGCCTATTACTGCGATTGACACGCCCACAAGAATACTGTAAAGGACAGCCTATGCGTCGTGCACATTATCAGTGTTCGCGGCGTGTGTGGCGTCATGGTAGATGTGTTTTCTTCGTGTTCTAGTCAGTATTTCAAGCCATGTGACAATCAATAATCGCGATAATGGCGATGATAAGTCGTAGCTTTTTCTCATTGTGATGCACAAGAGAATCATTGAAGCGTCTTATAGGTATTTACTGAAAATATTAGCGAGTGACAATCATGACTTTTTTTCCGCGAGGAAAAAAGAAATGCCCATTATTTTTTAACGGTGTTGTGAAGTTGTTGATATTTATTCGTGTTGTACAATGACCATATCACCGTGTACGGATGAACGAAGGCAAGTGCAATTAACCTGCATTTCTTCCCTCGACAATGGATTTGAGAATGACCACCATTGGGTCAAACAGTTCGGAACGGTTGCACGTCGGAATGGTTGCTGTATTGGTTGTGCTCTTAACAAGAGGAATACCTGCATTTACCGAATAACGCCTGTAATAAGCGGTGTTCGCTGATCGGCGCCTGAATCGGCTGTGAAATAACCACCTGAGTTGTCCTAATACGTCTATTATAGGCACAATTGTCAACTTGTTTCGAGATAGCGAGTATAGTTCACCATATTACACCGTTTAATTAGTCCTACATCGCTCTCAAACATAACAGCAAAAGGGGACCGTTTAAGAAGACGATGGGTGAAATAACACGTTTTACAGTGTCACGACACGAGCGCATGTCAATGTAAAATGTGCCAATACTTATATATTACTTGTGGCAAGACATTCCACTGCGATATCGACCAAGAAGAGACAGAAGTACATATATTTGGTAATTATAGTCTCATAACCCCTTCGAGTTATACCTTGGGTCGACCCCCCGTAATATTTAACTCATGTAACATCCCTTACAATCGAACAATGTAAAACAATTATTTAAACGCGACAATGCAAAACACAGCGATAAGCACTGAATGAACGAAACCAACAAAATCTGACAATCATATATACGTGACAAGAAAAAAAAAAA
>JARGYV010069043.1:0-13740 GCA_029532675.1 Ornithodoros moubata | reverse complement strand
CGCACTTAATTTGTGACGCAAAGGCACAGGCTGTGCACAAATACACCACTTTATTTACCTTAAATAGACTTAATTGCAATTGCACACGAGCAAAATATGATATGCATGATGGTCAGCCACGATGAATGCCGTTAAGAAAACCCACTCTTGAGATTGCTTTTTCCTGTCTTCGATATATATGTTCAACGTGTCCCTTCTTTGGCTTCGCATATTCTGTAAGTACATTAGAATGAATGCCTCACGGAGTAGAGCTCGCGGAGCATGTGTGCATTTTTTTAAAAAATATTTGTTTGTTCGTTTGCATGTGTGTATGTTGGGAAAAACAAAGAAGTAAACATTGCGTATTGGACGATTTTCCCCCGCCAAAATATATAAAAAATTAAAATAAAAAATAGTATTGAATCGAGCTTTGTATACAGAGGAAAACAGTGCACCCCAAAGTGAACAAACAGAATCAGTGTCGTTTACCAGGTCCGTTCAGTGGCCAAAGACTAGATGCCATAGGGCCCAGCCTTTCCTCAAGATTCTGCTTGCACATACCGCATCGTAGCCAAGCTGTTGTGGGCTTCTTCTGTCCCTGGAACAACGTTCTTAGTATTCTTTAGCGCGCTTTCCTTCCTCCAAGGGACCTAGCGTAACATCGACTTGGATTTCCACTGTTTAATAATACCGGTGCCACCCTTGAAATGAAGCGATAGAACATCCCGTTCGGAGTGCTAAGGAGAAAAAAACAAAAACAAAACACGTTATCTCCAGTGATCTACTTAGTGGCTTATCTTATTATTATTTTTTTAATACTATTCAAGGATCCAGCTGCTGTGCAACGTGCTCTGACTGCAAAAGCTCCAGACCCGTCCTCATGGCACGCAAATATCTCAAAGCACTGGCACCGTAACGGAGTAGCGAGTACGAAGGAACTCCGGGAATACATCCGTTAGAAAACCGGACCAGAGAAATATTGGCAGCACAAAAGTCGAAAAGACCGTTACGCTACACTCCCGTAGCACCAACACGAACGCTGAAGAGATCGACACGTAC
The DNA here is from genome assembly GCA_029532675.1 of Ornithodoros moubata. Taxonomy (NCBI): domain Eukaryota; kingdom Metazoa; phylum Arthropoda; class Arachnida; order Ixodida; family Argasidae; genus Ornithodoros; species Ornithodoros moubata. The sequence goes on along the minus strand of JARGYV010069043.1, from coordinate 12,702 downwards.
CGGGGGTGCCGTTTCATAAGTGGCAATGTCGCTCCGATTGCGCTCACTGAAAAAATTTCTGCGTGATTCAAAGCGTGGCTCAAATTTTATTCAACTTGCGGATGGACACAGAACACACGTCGCTGTAATGCGCTACATGAACTTGTGAAGAATGTATACAAGAACCCCGTGCAGGCGTCTAGAGAGACGAACCAGTGGACCAGTCTGGCCGTGACTCTGTCAATATTCTGTACAGTGCGGCAATATGGGTTCAGTATTGTCAACGACATCTCAAGAGTGGTGTAACATAGGAAACGCTTGTACTAAATAGCCAGCTTATGACTGATGTTTAATGCAATATGTGAAATTCATCATTGGGAAATGGGGAATAATATTATAAGTTTTGAGCGAATAGTGACAGCAAAGAAGTTATATACGAATGAGATACTTAAAAAAGTATGCTCACTCTGTTGGTACCCTGTTATGTTTCGCGTCAATTAAGAATTCGAAATCGAAATAAAAACATCGTGAAAGTATCGTTTTGCCCGACATATTTATTGTTTTTGAATACTGAATGTATATAGGGCAACAGTTTAAAACAGTATACCAGCACGTTTCATGAACTGGTATACATATATCAGTCTGACTTGATAGGAGTGTTATAGCAGGAATCACACTCTCTTAACAGTACATTTACGTACATGTATTCTCTCCTCCAATCTTTTCAACTGAACCCTGCTGTCCTTCTATGTGCTAATGACGCGAACACATCCTGATGTGCGATGCCTCAACGGATGCATTGACTGTATCACGCAGCGCGTCTTGGTGCATTCGTATATTCACACATATTTTCTCAATAAAATGGAGAGTTCTCTGGCCTTGACCTGCTTATGAGGATTACGATGATCGTGAAATAATTTAAGAATAACATCAATTGATTAATTGTCATAAAATGTTGAGAAATACCACAAAATGCGCAGTGGTAAAACGTGGGCCGATGATGGGAATATGGATATTGTCTTGTCAATAATTGGAACGCGCCATTATTTGGCCATTCAGAGACCATGATGCATATGTAAAATTAGTCCAGCATTCACCTGTGATTTTCAGGCCAATATTGGTGTGCTGCTTGGGACATCTAGTTTTCAGAAAAAAACTACAAAGGAAAAAGAAACAGAAAATGTGAGCTTAAAATAACAACACTGAAGAACTTCACCTTGCCACTAAATTTTTAAATACAGATTAACTTATACTTTTTTTCTTCGTTTACCTATCTACTTTTTGTGTTGGTTGTCTTCATTTTCCAAAACTCTGCTCAGTGCTCCACACTTGGAAATCAACCACCAACCACAAAATGCGTTACTCTATATAGCCAAAGACAGAAAACACAACAGCCAACGTTTCTTTCACCCGTTTAGGTAACCCCCGAGACGGGCCAAGACGGCGATTGAGCAATTCCATCGAGGGCCATAGTCCGAAACAGATCGAGAGCAGCAGAGCGTGCGGTGAGCGACCTTGGTCTCGGCGAAACCTAAACTGGGAAACAAAAACTGGTTTCGGTTCTCTGTCACCCTCACCTACTAGGCCGTCTCCCTTTCCTGGAAGAGTGATCGTTGCCGGAGGTCTCTCTGCAGAGGGGCTTCTCACCGTACTCGGAACGTCTCGCACATTGCTCCAAGTGCCCGCCGTGCCCTTCTCGTCGTCTACCAACTTTGTGTACGACTGGAATATAAGCCACTGCTGATATCATGGATTTATTTATTCTCTACGCGAATCAAGCGGCATTGCGGCACGTGAAAAGTCATGTGATGCGATTTCGATGAGGTCATTTGGATAGATGGTCACTGTCGTCTGCTAATCGCTTAGGTCACGTGAATATCTGGTGGGAACTGTTGCCGCTGTGTGAAAGAAGGTAAGTTCGTACCTTCCTTTTTCTGAATGCGTTTGTAATAATAATAATTTGTGGGTTTACGTCGCAAGACAACTGCGGGACGCGTTTGTGCTTGGAGGTGAACGTGCGACGTGACCTAAGCGATTCATTACCGCTTTTTACCGCTAAAAACAGGAGGAGAGCATATGCAAGTGATACGGTCAGTTGCACTTATGTATCAAAATCTGGACCTCACTGTAGAGCGAGGCGAGAAGCGGTCACCATTCAGAATGATATCGCTTACGGATATGATTGGCTGAAAGTGGTAGACCTTATAGATCTGTCATGTGCAAAAACGATATTGTTCTATTGGTCCATGCCATGTTACACGGAGAAGTCCCGAGGGTGTGTCCCGAGGGTGCATGTCATTGGCAACACGGCAACAGCAGCGAGATGTGCCGTTTGCTTCTGTTTCACCTTCGAATTGAGATAATTGCTTTCTTTCACAGTGAATTGATTTGTTCATTAATAAGACATGGTGTATAATGACACAAGGATATGCTAAAGGACAACATTTAAGCTTGATAATACTCGTTTTGACTATCTACAATGTCTAAAGCGAGTCAGTGCTTATCTTAAACAGTACACTCTTATTTTCCAAGCTTATCTTGTCCTTATAAGTATGCTCCTACCATCATGTTTTCAACAAATCTAAGCAATGAAAGATATCATTTTGTCTGATGGTTGCCGCTAAATGCACTACTTTATTCCCACGCAAACCCAAGGGAAAATGGCAGTTTAGGAAGAAAATCACGACTATTGCCATCGCTGTTATTGAAATGCGAGAAAGAGCACATCCACGGTGGTTGATTTGTTTCACTGGCAAGTCGGTGAATCTACCAGTCATTACAAACTACTAGTAATTGCTGCAGCAATTACTGGTAGTCGAAGCAAGCAAAAGCCAACAACACTCAGGCACAAGTGGTCCTCTATAGTTACTGGCCCTCATCTAATTTTCTTTTAAAGCGATCAGGGCCATGAAAGCCAATGAGACAGCATAAATACGGCCGGGTTGCAGGACCAAATATATAATAGTAACACCTGAGTACGTAATACGTAGCGTAGTCACCTCAAGTCATGTCAGATCTCCAGTAGTCAGACAAATCATTTAACTATTGAACATGTTATGTATTTCTTTGGCTTTTGTTGTTGGCTTTCAGAAAAATATGAGCTTCATGAACCACCTTTTCGTGACATCGATCAAAGCGAAACTACAGTGTCCCCTCCCCCATATTCTTCGTCTGCAAAGATCGGCTTCAGGGTGAAGCAACTCGAAGCAAAGCAGGAAGAGATGCGCACACGACAGGAATGGTAGCCGACAGCACAGGGAAGCTATTTAGTGTGAAATTCAGGTTTTCAAATTGAGAAATTTAAAATTTTCAAAATTTATGGTGGAGCATGTGGGTCTGTCTTTTTTTGTCTTTCATTTTCAATTAGGGCGTCGCGTTGTGAAACATTAGAGTGGATCGATCCTTAGTTGCAGGCTAAATACAATGGTAACCTAGTGTACGCAATTTGGAAATACTTCAAGAACACTTTTATAATGGTAAAAATAAAACAAGCTACACAGAGAAGGCATATACTCGCACATATGAATAGTTAGATAGTAACTCATAAGTTTCTGATAGTCATAACTGCATAAATGACCCTTCATGAAGCAGTCGAGGTTGTTGGACTGCACCAAAACAATGCGCCGCGTCTAGAAGGAACGAGGAGAGGTTGTACGGTAGTCATTCAAGCGACGCACGGCCCGTAACCTGGATTCGGCAACAGAATTTCTTCCTCATATTTTTCGCTTTTTGCTTCTGAGTGAATTTCGCGCATATGCACTACGGTGTGTTTGAAAACTCGACCTTTCCCATTGTCTCATTGTTCGCGGGGGTCCCCTTCGTCGTCCCCACGCAATCTTGGACGTCAGCTTTGTATGAGACGCGTTGCTATTACCCACGAGAAAAGTACCCAGGACTCGAGGGCAGCATCATTAGAGACGTGCTATAAATCTCGCCGCAACAACAAGAGGTAATCGAAGCTTCCACCTACTGTAGTGTTCTGCTAGGACAGAAGTTTCCCGCCTGACCTAATTGACGAGAAAGTAGCTATGCATCATTTTGTAACGCCTAGCACGATGCTTAAGGTTAATAAAGACAGCCATAGAGAGGCGTCCCATAAAATAATGATACAATCGTCCTCGCTCACTCACCAAATATTACGTCTAAGTATTACGTTCCAACGTAAAAAAAGAGGAAAAGAAGTAATCAGAAACTAAAAATTGATGGAACACAGAAAGGGTAACATCTGAACCGTGGCCAAAACGCCAATAAGACGCGGCCACCTAATGCTACACCTCGCTCCACCCACCAGCAGAACGGCAGAGTGGGCTAAATGCTCGCTCCCTGGTTGCTGGCGGCACGTGCCAAAGACTGGGAGATTGTGGGATCGAATTATGCGGTCGGCTGTGCAGAAAGGAGTTTTTCCTGGGTCTTTTCCTTACGATTTAAGGCGTGCACTGGCAGTGTTCCCTACGAAGTTAGCCCAAGACGCATATGCCCCATCCTGCGTCAGTCGTGACGTTGCCCGCACTAAGCGAGGCAGACTAAGGCGAAGAGTAAAACGACATCACCACCACCATCTCATACCGTTCATTCCTCTTGTTGACTGTATGGAGGTTAGTGTGTTTTATTATGACGTCGCGCACCAAAGAACAGATGCTTGAGTTGCTGCTGCAAACGCCACTGTACGCCTCATATTCTCACAAGATTTCACATTTTTCCTACTTTCCTTCCTGGGTTTCCGTGGGAAAGAAGTGGCGAGCAGTCTCGTCACAGGGAGTTTACTAGTTACGTAATGCACTCCCATTACAACTGGGACATGTCATTATAGCACGGCATGAGGATGTTTCAACTTTTCCTTTTCAAACAAGGACTGCACATCTACAAAGTAGACACGGAAGCGTCTCGTCAAATCGCTCGTCTGTTCCGTTTTCTGACAAAACCAGTTTCTTCCGACAGACCGTTGAGGAATAACCGGACAGGAATATTTGCATTCCCACAATCATTATGAGTGCGGGGTTTGGACGCGCAAAGTAGAAAAGCTAGCCACGAGCGGGCGAACCATGCTCTTCGCCACTTCGTCGTTCGGCGTCTTTGCAGGTCTGTGTGCTTTTCCTTCTCCCGAGACCTCATAACATAATAGAGAGCTGCAACTGTGTGAATCTTTTGTGACAATGTCTTAGAGCTGCCTGTGAACTTTTCACGGGTACTTTATTTTGTAATGAGCTCGTCGGTTAACTTTCAGAGCGATGTGAACGCACGAGGGAAGGTTTCCGATGCGTTGGTCTCTACTAGCTACGTAATGTTTCTGCCAAATGTCGTCTGGTGATTACGCTGGTGGTGACTTGATTTGAGCGTGTCAAACTCCGTCGTGCGAGCCTTTTAACATTCTTACCTCTTCTTGCATGCAGTGACCCCTTTCGTGAACCGCCCCATTATCGTATTTGATGAAAAAAAATACAGCACATAAAAGCGGCATTCAGATGTCATTTCGTGACGCTTTGCATAACCCAGATCTCTGGATTATTAGGGACCTTGTCATTATTGGTTAAGCCCTGTCCACATCATCCGCCGCGGGTGCACGAATCAACCTGCGGAGTCTTCCTTCTGACGGTGCTGATAAAATTTGTAGGCAGTCCCCCAGAAGCGTGAGGTGGTGGTGGCTGTAGTGTCGTTGGCTGCTCGCCGTAGTCGGTCTCGCTTAGTGCGTGCAACGTCACGACTGATGCAGGGGCGGGACATATGCGTCCTGGGTCGACTTCGCAGGGAACTGTGCCAGCATACGCCTTAAGTCGTAAGGGGAAAACCCAGGAAAAGCTCTTAACAGCGCAGCCTACTGCAGGATTCCATGCAGGATCTACCACAGACTGGGAGATCGTGGGATCTGAGGCTGTCGTAGCAGACTATACACAATACACTACGCTTCAAAATGTACTGAACGGTGACGACATTCATTCTTAACCGCGAACTGCGCACGAATCAGCATCGTTTGAACAGTAATTGTGCTGTAAGTATAAATGCACAATAGCATAACGACCGAAGCGAAAATTCGTTTTGTAGATTTGGGATGATGGCTAGCGGCGCCACTAATCTCGGAACTGCGGCTCTGATAGAGGGTAATGTAGGCATATGGTAGGCATATGTAGATGTAGGCATATGGTAGCTATAACCATACCGCAAAATGCCGCTCGCCCACTATTTCTTCGTTCTAATGAGACACGTGACATAAATGTGAATGGCGATTGGCTCTCACTGTGATTTGTCGTGAATCACTGTGTTTCGATTGCGGCTAGACAGTGGCTTTCCTGGTGTCTCGCAAGCGAGAGAGGACTAAGTAAAATTTTGGCGAATTTTCTAATCGTACCCAACACATCTAAAGCCGAACCCCACGCGAAACAACGAAATAAAGTCGAAGGGGAGCAGGGAAAGCAGATGCTGCGACGCCATCATTATACAAACCATATGTTTGACTGCCCGAACTGAAACACAGAGCCGACAGGAATCTTGACGAAGCCGCCGTGAGCTGAACCCTGTTTTTACCCACTCAAATGAGGTCCAACTAAGTGGGCATGTCACAATGGCAGCAATGCGTATCGTAATGGCCGGTGACCAATGCATTTCTAGAAAACAATGCAAAACGGTAGTATGCAAAAAGGAAAGACACAAACGCGTGGGAGGAGACGTCACTTTTCCTTTCCCTCTCTGTGTGGGCCTTTGTTTCCGACCGGTGTTCGGCCATTTCGGTCGAGGTCTCCAGGGTAGGGCAGCGCGCGACCTTACGCCTCTGCAAGCAACGCCTCAACGAGCGCTGGACAATAGATGGGCTGCATAGACGTCGGCGTGGTACGCGTAGGCACATTAATGCAACTTGCATAACTCGGCCCCATCTCGGTGACGGCGCGTGATTGGATAGCGACCCATATTTAAAAGGCCATGAAAGTGATCGGTTGGAAGTAAATGAATAGCGCACTGATGAGCTTCCGGCAACGATGAGCTTATGCTGTGCTTAAAAAGGTCGTCATTCAAGAAAAACAGGAAGTTTCGTGATTTTGTCGAAAGTTTCGTTGTCGCTTTGAATCTATCAGCAAGTCAAACTGAAGAAATGAAGTACAAGCATGCCGAGCTGAAAAATACTTTGTTCCTTAGCGCTATTTCAAGATTTATGCGCCTAGATATCAGGTGAATTCATTGATTATTTTCTCCCTTTTTTATGTCGCGAATTTTCATTTACGTTATCGAGCAGGTGTTCTTGGGTTGTCAGACGCAGCGCTGTCATCACTTGCATATCGCAGTTTTTCTCCTCCACACAGATACACACACACACACTATGTGACAAGCTGCAATATGCACAAAAGGCTCTGCAGTACGGTGAACCATAAATCTGATGTATGTGTTGATTTGATTGAGCACAGTTCCGAACCATATGGTTGCCCGTGCTTGTGCTTTTAATTTGCTGTCACTTGACTTCTCGCATATGTTATTGTGTTTGTGTGCTTAGAATTAGGCTGGTAATCTTGCCTATCCGCTATATACAAGCTACACAGATCAATGCAAATGAAACAGGACAACACAATATCATACGTACAAAATATCTTGTCTAGTTGTCTTTTCTCAAACGCGGTTTCAGTATTTCAGTTGAGTTCCGCAATCTATGTATCGCAACACAGATAAGTCATATCTTTGTTTTCGCAAGGCTTGGCACTTTGTGGTATAATGATCAACTATTCCGACTAAAACGAAATGTGAAAGAACGCATGCTCATGCATATTTATTTCTAATGGCCATCGGCCATATCATGCTGAACAAGTCAGTTCTCGCATTTCTAGTGCCGCGAGGCTCTGTGCATATCATGAATTATTCATTCATTTTCTCTCGTATCTCCAGTTACTGTTATTCTGGCCCACTGCTTTGTGCGGCTCCAGGCATAGTCTGGTCAGCCTCACCGAAATTGATACGACACCACTGTGATGGCAGAAGACCAAATGACAGAAGAAATGGCTGTTTTTGTAACAAAAATAACCTTAATGAGCTTCTGTTTGTGATCAATAATTAAATGCACTGACTCTTTAGGTTGATTAATCGGGCAACTAGGCACAAAAGGTCCACCGGTTTGGAAAGGTGATTCGTGCCTCCTATGTGACCAGTAGCCAGAGATCCAAAGCAGGAGCTGAGCGAGTATACGACATTTCCGTTCAGAGTGTATAGGTATTGCGCTGTTTCGGTAGCATATGGCGACTCCCGATGGATAAGCATTTGGCGAGGGAGAAAATATTAGAAAGTATTAGTTAATTAGAAAACAACTGCGGCGTTTCCAGTGGTGAGAGTGATGTGCGCCATTGATTCCCCTCAGGGCTCGTACTGCGAATGAAAATCCAACCCGTGAGTTGTCTCCGGTCCTTTAGTATATACACCAACACCTCTCTATGAGAAGGGCAACAGATCAACAGTTCCGTAAAGAACGTACACTTGGAGTATACGCACTTGGAAACACACTTTGAAACGACACCTGATATCTGGGGATACACAAGGACCAACGGGGGTCATCTGTTCATTAATGTAGGGTTACTTCCCGAGCTCTACAGGTTCCCCACGTCCAATTCACTTCTAAGGCTATGACTATGAACCCCTTCACAGTCCCAGCGTGAACCAAGTTAATGTGTACTTACAGCCTTGACCGATCTGTACTGTGCTGCAATACTAGATATTGTTACGGATGAAGTGCACACGACAGTCAAGCTGCGTAACTGGCAAACAGTTACTTGGCTATAGCGAGTGTCACAGTCGCACTCAAAACAAAGATGCCCGACTTGGGCTATGCGTCAGCTTCTAAAGGTACTGCGGAAACTTCTGGTAACGTCGAGTGACGTATATTACGCGCTGACAGTAACGACGCGTCGTTGCCGGTGGCTTACCGGAAGAGCTAGAATGATCCTTATGTCGTTATGATATAGCGGGGCTTATCGGCTTGCCGTCGAATGTCGTGCTGTGGCAGTTATCTGATGAACCTCGCGGCAATATATTGCGTGTGATGTTAAATATGTATATATATAAGTAAGCACGTCATTACTCGAATTTAACGTTACAGTTTACTCTGCAATTCGTGCAATAAATTTACCGACAGTCTGGCCGCAATGGCGCCAAATCTCTTGTTAGTGCCCTCTAATGCACGTAGGAGAGAAATGTCTAGCAGGCTGTATAAAATGTAGGCACAGTAGGGCTTTAATAGAAAAGAATAGTAAAATACTGCGCGGAATGATCGGAGATGCCTCGATGGAGAAGGTCTTCCATAACACCATATGGTTGGAACTCATGAGTTATGAACCAGAGTTATGAACGCATCCGACCCGCACCCATAATCCAACCAGTGTGTTTCATGTCCGTTATACTCCGTGATTTATCTTCAGCTAGTGGAAGCAGCCAGGGCGCCATTTGATTCAAGCATTTAAGTATGCAAGACATGAGGGTCACAGCCACGGAGGGAATAACATGTACGGGTTGGATTTGTTATACGATAAGCTACGCCAGTCGCACCAAGTTTATGCAAGCTCTCTGTTTCGTCTAGCGGAAGGATGTCATTCCGCCTTTTCCACGTCTCCTTTGTCAGCAGACGGTTGTCCCCAAAACAAAATTAATTCTGCTCCCCAAGGGTCATCCATTGTGTCATACAAGAACGGAGTGCATGCAGCATGTAGAACATCGCAAAATGAGGTCTTGCTATCTCTTACTAGCAGTGGCATTGCACAGGTCTGCCCTATATATAAACACTGCAAGAACCATTAACTATATACCACATACATTTATACCTCCGACGTCTCTACAGACATATGCCAAAACCTACAACTAAGTGCTTCATGCACGACAGCTTCCCACTGCTGCTCATGCTTCGCTCCAATTGTAGACGCTTGCTCTATATAACTGACTAGAGTAGTTTTAGACCATAATTATTTTAGATGATTGCAGGTGCACACTGCCGGAACAGGACTTGACCGTATCACACACTGAGACCTAGCCACAATTCGCAGTGGTATCATTCTGTATATTTATACTATTCGTGGAAACCGGTAGATGTGTTCCTGTTTGTGGCACTATGCCGTCGTAGTGGTGGTGTGTTACCTTCCACCGCTGGTTTCTACTGCAGGAAGGTATGATAACAATATGGTAATGAGGTGCTGAAGTTGTTGAAGGATGTCCGTGACAACTGCGGTTAAAGGGCTTCTAATATCCTTGCAAAGTGTCTTCTAAGCGCCACAAAAACGCATACGCTGACTATTTCCAACACTATACGACAGCAGAGGGTATCGGTTGATTCAAACCATGGTTATGCGCTGAAGTTGTGTGATCTAAGGAAAACATGATGTCCACACCATTTTCCTACTTGGAACAAAACGCGTTGTTCTTCGAAGCTCAAAAAACAAAAAAAAAAAAAGAAAGAAAGAAGGGAACGGGAAACCAAAACCTTCAATGAGAATCAGCTCGCCCGCTTTAGGACTAGGTTGAGCGGATAAGTCGATCGAACAGAAACCCAATGCCGATTTCTTGGGGTCACGCTGTTCCCTGCGATAGAGGCGGAAGGTCTTTGGCATTTGGAGCACATGAAACGAGTCCACTGGAGCAGACAGGTGGGATAGAGCGCATGTGTGGAACTAAGTACAGTCAAATTTTCATTTGCACGCAGTTTCTCCATCTTTCCCCTTAAAAACTCTGAAATGAACACGGTTTGTAAACCGCACCCCGTGGAAAAGCAATGCACCATGTAAACAATGCACCGCCATTACGCCATTTCCATTGTTGACATGGTCTTCGCCAGACGCAGTGCCGCGCACGAATGACAAGTGCGCAGACATGCAGACAAGCTAACGTCTTCCAGGTTCCTCACACACTATTAAAGACAGTCAGTTCTGTATGAACCGAAAAATTCGAAGTTAGCTGCTCATGTTTCGCTCTTTTCGAAGCTTTCGCCTGCGCAGCCTCAGAAAGTGATGCTTTTACTTTGCATGTGGTTTAGAAGAAAGTGATGCACTAGAACAGGAACAGCGCGTACATATGGGGCGAAAATGGCACGCATATTTCATCCTTCCAGTACTTCCTTTGCAGGTGTCATCGTACTTTTTAAGTGGTGCTGGCCTGCATTGCGCGGCGCAAAGGACACTGTAGGCGTTTTGGGTGTCCTTTTCAAAGCTTAGGCTAGGGTTAGAAAATTTTAGGTTTCTTGTGTACTGTAATTGCCAGCAAACGTCCGGGAGGTTGTGGAGAAATGATTTCATCGGAATGTCGTCGAATCTTTGAAGGTATGAAATAATACATATGAGGTAATCTGTACATTGGCAACGCTACGGTCACGAGTTTGCACACGAGAAACAGCATTGTAGCACCCTGCAGCGTTCAGAAAACAACAGGCGCCACAGCGCCATGTTGGCAAGATCGCACAATAGCACAACTCTTCAGCTAATATTACTTACAGTATACTCCAACAGCAGAACGAACTGTCATTAAGTATTCATCTTCGTTCACTGGCTTGGCTCTATTTTTCAGAAACACAACTGTCAGATTAATATATAGCCTAGTCTAATGCTTGCCATCTTCTACAAATGGGGTCAGCGAAACATATAATTTGACGTGCCAATTTCTTCTTACGTGCTACGCATAGAAGTTCTCTTTTACTAGAACATGCCTCGGCGTAAAAAAGTGTCGTTAACAAACCATCGTTAACATAGCGGTTTCTTAGGAAAGGAAACTGGATTCGCTGCGAAGTAAATGTCCTTGAGACAATCGCCGTTTAGACTGTCAGTGTGATAAGGATTTAAACATAGAATTGATTGATTCATTGATCGCGTCACACGATGGAACAAATCATCTCTGAAACCCCAAACGCCCCTCCTTCGTACGAGCGCTTTTCGCTCTACCGAGCTAAAGGAACGTCCTTTCAACCGTTACAAGGCGCGAACACTTCCACGCTGCATCGGCGGTTAACGTCGTTGTTTAGGAGACTGAACTTCGTACTTCCCCCAAGCCAAACACTTCCAGTCATGGTACCGAGGCGTCGGCGCATTCGACACGCTTGACATGTTGTCCCGCATCTTCCGACACGTTCTAAATTTAGGGTGAAGAACCTGTATTTTAACGGGTCCGCTTGTACCACTCATCAAGCAACACCCACGTGCACTGGTTTCACACACGACATCTATTAGAATGCGCGCGTAACGAGGTAATCGATACGCGTGTGGCCAGCAGATCATGCGTTATACGACGAAGGTCAGAATCCTATCGCTAGCTGACCCGACGGAATAGATGGCACTAGGGTAGCTGACCTTAACGTGGCTTTAAGTCAAAACTCTCTCTCTTTCAAAAGATCCTCAGGTAGACTATTTATCCACAGTCCTACCCTGTGCCGTCGCTCATAATCATAGTTGTCTCGCGACATAAACCCAATAATAATTATTATTATTATCTCTCTTTCTTTTTTTAACACTATTAACAGAACGGCTAGTACGTCCCAAAACATTTCTGTGGAACGGTGGTACCAGGTTAGCAACTAACTGCATGCGTTTCTTTGGTGACACTGCATACATTGCAGCCAATGGCTATGAAAAGCGAATATACCTCAAGCGTGTACAGGTGGTCGTCTTCATGGCGCTGTAGGGGGTGGAGGGAGTAGGTGTATGGGGACCAATGTTCGTGCACCGTCAGGCTTGAGGAGCTTCTGAGAAGTGCTGAAGACTCACCAACAAACAAGACCTCAATATA
>JARGYV010069011.1:0-10780 GCA_029532675.1 Ornithodoros moubata | reverse complement strand
AGAGTATCGAAATCCCACGCGTTTCTCGTCAAAATTAGCATTACCGTCTGCTCCTCCGGCAGACGAGCGGAAGCCTTTCCCACGCATGCGCGCGGATGGAAAAAGGTCACGTGACTGCCCGGTATCGTGACGTACTTCCTCCACACTTTTGCCCGGTAAATATCGCGCTACGCCGTCTCCTCTTCTCTCTTTCCTCCATGTTGTTTGCCACCCGGGATACGGCCAAATGCATGGGAAGATGGCGGACTTTGGGCCACCTGGCGTAGCGCGATATTTACCGGGCAAAAAGTGTGGAGGAAGTACGTCACGATACCGCGCAGTCACGTGACTTTTTCCAGCCGCGCGCATGCGTCGGAAAGGCTTCCGCTCGTCTGCCGGATGAGCAGACGGTAATGCTTATTTAGACGAGAAACGCGTGGGATTTTGATACTCACGGTGAAAACTTTCATCTTTTGAAAGTTGGCCTGGTGAACAGAAATGCTCCTCAATGCTTTCTAGTTATGCAAACGTAAGGGTAACACCCCATGTCATAGGGTGAAGTACTTTCTTGAATGTCATACAAGATAAAGCCGCCGAGGGAGCTCCCAGTCGGCAGACTTTCCAAGTGCCTGTTTACATGCGTTCCGTCGTATGGAATGTTACGCTCTCACTGCTATAAAATATCATGAAGACATTAAAAGCGTAAGCAAGTCTATTGTTGCAAAACTGTCATGCGTTCGGGTTAACCGAAAACTATACGTACGAATTACTCACCCATCAAAGGAAATCCCGTCTTTGTGAGATAAGCAGACTTGTATAATGCAGGATGGCATGTTGAGTGCGAAAAGTTCATTTCCATCCCGTCGGTACAAGGAGAACACCAATACCCAGAAAACGCGACTTCAGACGCACGGTCGTCTGCCGACCCCCGGCAGCGCTTGCGCGAGGGGAAATGCTCGAAGTCACGTGCCTTCTCTTGCCCGGTATAGTTGCCATCTTCGGCGTCAGGTTTCGCTCCGTTAATTCGTCTCCTCTCAATTCTTTCGTCCATGTCTGCTACGGAGAGCCGACAGATATTTGAATTATTTTACGACTACAATCGCCGCATCAGGTGCCAGTGCACCGAGGCGTATGCATTCAGTCAAGCCAATCCAAGCCGGGTTCCAGGTCCCAAAACTCTGCGCATAATTTCCGGCCGTGCCGCGGCGCTGGCATGCTCTGGGAGACTCGATTTCGAAGCTTCCGCTTTTGCAATGCATTCTTTGAGGTTAGTTTTCTTTCCAAAGAAAATAACTAATTAATGAAATTACATATATAAAGTTATAAAAGTAACTGAGCTACAATTCATACAGTCATTTTGATAATAATCATGAATCCGAAATTTATTAAAACAAATTGAACGCCAAATGTTATGTAGGCCGGACAGTGACTTGGAGCACATGTTTAGCTATAATATGACCGACTAGGAACGTAGGAAAGCGTGACACCTCACACATATCAAAATACTGAAATATGTTTTGAAAAGCGGTTATGTTTCGACAACAATAACAACAACAACCTAAAAAGGGTACTGCAATGGCGTGAAGTTTCGGAATTGAGCCTCTCAGAGTATGCGAGCGCCGCGGTGCGGCAGAATCACTTCGAAATCCTTCATTCTCCGCCCTGGTCTGACGTGTACTACCTACTTTCCTGCAGGCGGCCTGAGCGTCGAATAAACACCAAGCGCAAGAGCAATGGCTGCTGTTCATCCTGAAACCCAGTATACTGAGCCGACAGAAACGTTGCCCATGGGATGGGAATGCCGCTTTGATCCTAGGTCTGGACGAAAGTAGGTTCAGTCTTTACTTAACTAGTGCAATCTTCAAAAAACGACAGATACAGAACGGAAAGAAAAAAATCGGAGCCTAATGCGACGCTTCGTTCACTGTATCGATCGTCACAGCGAGATACAAAGAAGTATGCAGACGTTCGAGGGAAGGACAACGCTTGTAATGTCTTAGCAGTTTGGAAGTCACGTCAATATAAGTTTCCGTGCACTGTGTATACGCATAACCTGTAAACCGAAAGCAGCTGAGTCGAAGAATTTTCAGCGCACTGCTAGCTTGAACACAATTTATAGATATTAACCACGTCAAACTTGTTTGTGTCCTTTATGCCAGCTGGTTGCTGTTTACTAATCGCTATAAAAAGAAAAAAACAAATAACGACGTGCAAAAACTCTTCCACCTAAAATGTGTGTCAGATGGGAACTGTTTGATAAGAGAGGTTGTGGTTAGAACCTGAAGTTTAGTGTTTATACTTTCGTGTTTTCAAGTTTGTGACCGGTGCTTCAAGCGAAATGGTAGTCGTACATTTAGTAATGGGTAGGGAAGGAACTAAGAAGTGTCATCCAAAGCAAGCTGAAACTAGACTCACCTTTCTATAATCGCATTCTCTGCAGTTATTTCATTAATCATCGCGAGCACACTACAACGTGGGAAGACCCAAGACTACGATATCCTCAGCTTCAGACAGTAAGTCCAGTCCGCAAACGTCCAGACAGTGCATAGAATTGTTTGCATTTCATATGAATTACACCTTTTAAGTAAAAGATGATATAAGCGTGATACCTTAGTTTCATATGCTTTTACGAGACAGTATCAGTCATGATGCCTTAGGGCGCTGCGGGGTATTACGAATAAATAAATAAATAAATAGATAACTGACACATTTTCATGTTATGTTTCAGACTTCTAAGTGGTGGTTACAGGGTGCAACTTTTGTGTTGGCACAAACAAGTTTTTTTTTATTGGCATTGCATCATGTGTTTTGAAAGCTTTTTGTCACTGGGGCTTTCTAATTGATATCTAGAGCTGTGAGACATCTTAAGACGGACACAAGCTAGGTGATCCAATGAACATCCCTTTGGCATAATTGCTTTATTTTTTCTGTTATTTTGTCCGCTTAAAGAATGGAAAACAGTCAAATGCAAGATACAAAAGATGCTAGGCATTTCTCAGTGATTCAATGTCTTGAACTTTTCCTCTACAGCCTCATTCATACCACAAGAGCTTTCCAGCAGGCAACTCAGCCATTTCATTAATATTCGAGAAAAAGGTTAATAAGAAGAAATTAACTAACTACAATGCAATAGCTAACTAACTAGCCAGAGTAAAAGTACTTATCTATATAAACCTGCAGCTGGAAAGAAATTCTACAGGAGGAACATGTAGAGTTTTCAAGATAGCATACATGCAGGCTAGCTGGCAGACGAAATTCATAGTGTGAAAAGCCTCTACGTTAGAGACAGAGAAATAAAGGAAGAAAATTTGTCCCACTTTTTGTTTTTCTGCCTGAGCTGTATACTGCATAGATATTTTTCTAGTGGGCATATGAATAAGTATTTTCACCAAAAACATGCACAATATGCATGCACTTGAGCAGATCTTTGATGGGAGCTCACCTCAGTTTCTGCACGGGTATCACTGTTCTTGACATGGCTGCTTGTATTTCAGGCAAGCTATGCAAAGTATTACCTCTATGGAAGTGGGAAACCGACGCCAGGCCAAGCAAAGGTGGAAACTTTTTCATGTGTTCTCAGCATCTGTGGCCAAGTGCCAGGAGTGTCTCACTCAGCCAGCCTAGTGCATTCTCAAGGCTTGTCGCTGGTGTCTTTCTCGCTTGCTTGTATCAACCTGAGAGTAGTGGAATTTTGTGGG
The DNA here is from genome assembly GCA_029532675.1 of Ornithodoros moubata. Classification (NCBI taxonomy): domain Eukaryota; kingdom Metazoa; phylum Arthropoda; class Arachnida; order Ixodida; family Argasidae; genus Ornithodoros; species Ornithodoros moubata. The sequence continues at coordinate 7,103 of JARGYV010069011.1, read as the reverse complement.
GGGATCTGTGTCCTCTCTTCGTGACACAGTGGCAGACAATCTCTACTGCGGACACTAAACCAGCACGGAAGTCATTCTATTTTATTCACATCATCATTACTCTTATGCAAAACACAATTTCCCACATGTTTTGCCGGTATTTTTTCTTCTTTCCTGTGCCATAACTTTTTTGGCATGCTGTTTATGCCCTGGTGAAGCCTAAAACATGGTGCACAACTGTGAAATTTGTTGTTGAAACAGCATCTTCTTTCCATAAAGAGTGACCGCATCTTCTGTTCTCCAATGAAAGGGTGGGAAGCTTCTATTTGTTTGTCATGGGGCTCTTTGATTGTTTGCAAAGGAAATGCCATAATTTTGTCATAGGTTTTGTTCACTCATAATATGGGACAGTTACTTATATTGTTGCATCTCCTAGGCTACTCTGTGGCAAACACACCATTGTTGAACCGTTCGTGTGTTTTACGTTTGCTGTAGAGCTTAACCAAACACAAAGATAATATGAGTGTATTTTTTTTTCTTTTCAGCAAAAGTATTTTCCGGACGACCTCATAACGGTACATTTCTATTTTCCTTGTAAAAGTTGGGCTGGAGCTGCCTATTCTCTTTGTATGCTGTCCATATATATGGAGAACCCACAATTTTACCTCCTTTTCCTATGAGGCTTATTGGTTGACTAGGGGAAGCGATACCTGCAGGAGTTGTCAATGGGTGACCTCTAAGGTACTTTAGGGCTTCACTGGATATTCTCCTTTTACGTGACGTCTTCCAGCATGGTGTACTTAGCAGTCTGACATTCTGATGGACAGGACACATTTAAGGTGATGCAGGAGATCAAAATCGCTCTTTGTATATCTTTTTTGTGAGGAATTGTTCTGTGAATATCCTTTGTCTCCTTGTATTGTGAAGTTCTCACTTTATACTGTACCTTATTCTGTTTCAGCTTGTACTGGTGTGTGTCAGTCAAAATTTTTCTCTTCTCATTATTATAATTTTTCTAAGAGTTCACTCCACTTCGGCTGCAGTTATCTGTTAAGTGCATGTTGTTTAAAATGGACTTTACAGCCCTGGGTTGCTTGAAGAGGGATACAGGGATAAATTTGATGCCTCTTTCCTTCCTTCAGGCATATCCTCCTTACTATGGGATGGTGTACTATCCTCCTCCTCCCCCAGCCACGACTCTCCCAAACTCAAGGACGGTGAGTCAGTATGGCGAAAGCATCGTTACACTAAGTGGTTATTTTATTTTTCCTTTGTTGCCACACATTATGCTTTCTCCTGTTTTGGACTTTTTCGTTTTCCTTTTTTGTTTCAGTTTCTTGCCTTGTTATACACTAAAAGGTACGCAGTTTCTTGGTTCCCAATTTAACCTGGTGGGTTTCTATTCAGTAGGACACATGTATCAGTGGAACCCATAAAATGCCTAATGTGAGAACTGTCCTATGTAGGGCTCGCCACGGGAGGGGTTCTACACGACGGCAGCACGAAAAGTGGTAAGTCTGTATGCTGCTTGTAAGATACGAGGCTCTTGATAGCTTGATGTAATGATACAAAAGGCTTTTTCCGCCCGCTTACGCAAGAAGAGTTGCACTCATTGTTTTTGTACCTAAAACACATGGAAAACATTGCATGGCTCTATATTTCATGGGTCAGCGAAACAAGCAAGTACTTTTACTATGACACTCTATAAGTGTTTTGCTGCATGTCATTACTTCTCACTCACTATCTCGCTTGAACACTTGTGCATGCCCATGCAAGTCTCAGTTTTATTCAGGGCTCCAGTAGTATCATTGGCACAAGATGGGACGTGTTTCCTAGAATGGGGTCCAGGACGCGGGATACTATGGTGGCTGGGATGGCAGGTGCTCAGTAGAAGCATGCTCAGAGCCACAAAAATATTTCCCGTTTATCAAAATGTTCTGTTATATATTGCTATATTATCCTTATATATTCTGAAAGAAAAACATGCTGATATGAAAGACAGCTTCGCAGGCTAAAGTGTCACTGGGAATGTCAGCCATTGTAATTACCGTAGTAGTGATTGAGCAGTAAGAATAAGCTGGTTAGAAGCATTGGGTAAATAGGATTTAATATGAGGCTTTCATGTCTCCTATACAAAAGTATTGAATTGCATCTTATTTATTTGATGCTTCAACCACTTATTCCTATTGCTGGATCAGATACAGGACGGGGCAAGATCCATAGGCAAGAATGACCTTCATATGTGGTCTAGTGGTCAACTAAGCCATGTTCTGCATGGTTTGTATTGCTTTGTCTTCACTGCTGCATTTGAAAACATGCTTTTGCCACAGTTATGACATATTTTGTTGCAGCTGAACACATGATTTGTGTTGCACATTTTAGGGAACATATTCACCCTACTTTGGAAGCCCAAGAGTTCCATTTCGCTTTAAGGTGATATATTTTTTTATATATGTATGTGTATATTAACTGCTCTTGTTTGTCGGTGCTGTATATTTTTGTTCATACTGTAGCATGCAGCCTTCGTGAGTTCATGAGATTCTTGTGAATGTGTCCATTTTTATGATATAGCGTGTCCTGGGTTAAAGTAAAGGTGTCCATAAATAATTTCCGGACATGAAAAATTGCTGGGAATACTCATTCGGGCACACTTGGGACAGTGATCCAAGCGAGATGCCTCTGCGGGAGCATCGCTCCTTCCTTGCGTCATCTCTTCAAATTCATCGACGTTTCTTGGCACTGTTCTGCACCACTGTCAGCAGAAGCTTGAGACAGTCCTGCTTTTTGAAATGAGACGATGAAAAAGTGGTTTGACTGAGGAATGGGGTAGTTGATGTGCTGCATCTGAGAACAACTATCTTATCAGCATTATGGGTGTCATATAAGGATCCTATAGGGACACCATGGGGACACCAGATAGCCAGAATACTGACTAACGGGCACAAGCTGCCCATCTTCCTCGTCTTCCTATAGCACTGTCCCTGTCCTACTGGCAGACTGCCAATTGCAGCTGGCTGGGATTACTTCACAGCTGACGAGTAGTAGCCTTGTTAGTCCAAGCGATGAGACCCCCTTCACATTTACTGGAGAAGGTTGATGCTTCATAGTTTTGGCAAGAGCAAAATCGATTTTGAAATCCCCCGACAGGCTGTCCCGTTGTGTCCAATCCTTAATACCGTTGTCGAATACGAAATGCACAAAGACATATCCGACTTTGCACGACTTTGTATCAGGGAATGCTTTGGGAATACGCCGCAGCAAGACAATGATGGACTACGCGCACCATCAGACTGGACACCCAATCACGGTCCTCAAGTTGCATTAGATATGTTCATCGAACTGGTAACTCAAGACGTCATAAAGGATGTTTCCACAAACACACATGGCCACAATATCACCAGGACGCAATGCGATATTGTTTGAGCACTAGCTAACTGGGATGACATAGTCATTAAACTGGCAGACGAAGAAGGTAGCGTCGTCATATGGCCCACTAAGAAGTACATCTTTGAAGTGCAGAAACGGCTGGGGCACACGCAGCACTACCTCAAACTAGACCTCCAACCCAACAAAGGAGCACACCACACTCATAAACAACACCCTGCGTGACTTGTATGACAGACAAATCCTCATGTGCACCAACCTAAACCACCTTACACCACACGACACTAATGCAGGACACTTCTGCCTTCTGAGCAATATACACAAAATACATCGAAGCCAGCTCTACACCTCAGACATTCCAGGCCGGCCCATCGTTTCTAACAAAGACGTACCTACAAAAAGGTTATCTAAATTCCTTGACCGTCACCTAAAGCACATTCCTACTAGTCAACCTTCACATGTACAGGACACACCACACTTACTCGGGATAATCAGAGATTCAAACAGCACACATACGTTTGTCAGGGGCGCCATATTTGCTACTCTGGATGTAACATCGCTGTACACAACCATTCCACACAGCGACGAAATCACATCACTGCAAGGTATGCTATGCAACCTCACCACAATGAAAGGCCCACAAGCGCTCCTCACATTCATTGACCTACCTCTCAAGTACTAATGAATATTTCCTTCAGACGCATGCTACCAGTATGGGTATGCCAGTTGCACCAACATATGCCAACAGTTTCAGGGGGACTCTTAAAAACAAAATGCTCACTGACCTGCCACTTAAGCCCACAGTACACCTCTGCTACATCGATGACATCTTCATAATCTGGGAACATCTATAATACATGAAAACAGCCACCTCACTACAACACTGTATAAAAACCCAACTGATGAGCAGCAGTATCTCCTCCTTCACAGCCACCACCTGCGACACTGTAAGGTTGGTATACCAAGTGGGCAAAGTGGAAGGCTTTCCAGAATCTGCACAGACGACTCGGACGATATCTGCGACACATTCACGCAAAGAGACTACTCCCAAACACCCCAAACACTTCTAAATGAATTCTGGCACAAGGCGCTTGCTCTTGACCGTAACAAAGTCCTTGAGCCACGGAAAAAGACTGACACACCCCTAATCAATTTCATTACAAAGTGCTCTAATGGCCTCCCAATGTTAAATGAATTTTGCGGAAATACGAACACGTTCTCCAAAGCAACGACCGCCTAAAACGAATATTTAGCTGCCCAGTACAGGTCACGTATTGCCGTGGGAAAAATCTTGGGGTGCTGTAGTAAATGCTAAGCTCAACAAAACAGTCCACAATACACTGGAGTAATACACAATACACTGGGCCGTGCAATCTCCCACGTTGCAAGACATGCAAGCAAATATGTACGACAAATTGCATCAAGAGCATTGCCAGTGACCACACACACACCATTAAGCATACGTTTACGTGCATTAGCTCCAGCGTGGTATACTGCATTGAATGTGGAGACTATTCAATACAGTACATTGGAGAAACTGGACAACAGATTAATAATTGGCGTACTGGTCATAGTGCAGACACCCTAAGCAAACTACCCAAAGCGGTGTCGGAACACTTTAACACACCGGGACATTCATTCGAATGCATTAGATTTTAAGTACTAGAAACCGAATTTCGGCCTACACGTGACAGGCGTGATATTGAATCATTTCTTATGCATAAGTTTAAAAGCATACACCTATACAGCACCAGCAAATCAAAAGGAACATTGGAGACACTATATGCCACATTTTTCATTTTCTTCTTACCTTCACTATTTACATCTTTTAACTGTTTTTTCCATTCCTTACAGTTACCTTTCTGTCCTAACCCTAATTCTAACCACACCGCATCTCACTGTATTTTTTCCTCCTCCTTTCTTTTTTCTGTTATATCCTCATTTCTTTTATTTTCGTTTATTTATGTCTTATTTTCCTTATTTTCGTATCTCTTAATCACATTCCAGATCTTCATGACTACATCATTCATTCACTCATTCGAAAAAAAAAAAAAAATTCTTGGGGGTCATTTTTCCCTCTACGCTTTTTAACCCACTTAACTGTAAGCACATGCTTCCCACTAACCCACTTCTTGACACTAAGAAAGCAACCCAAGGACTCAGGGACCTTAGCCCAGAGGTTGGGTTTTCTCGTCCAACACCAATTGACACTCATGCTGCTCAGCTCCTCCACACCTGCCAATGATGCGAAGGGTGCCCAGAAAAGCCAGCTAAAAATTCTTTGTTGATAGTAGGAGGAGGCTGGCCCCACCCCGTAAGAAATATATGGTTGGACATGGTGATAATAGTGAGGAGTGAATGCAGGGTCTTGTAGGTTATAAGGTGCAAATGCCTGTCCTCCTCTTGTTTCATTGGAAAGGCTGTATCTGTTTGTGAACTACGTGCACCTGTGCATTATTGTTTATTCAACCTTCACATTTGATGCTGAAGACGTTCTTCTACAGTATTAGCAGTTTACACTCATATTGCATAGTAATTGTGAAAGTGTACTTTGACAGTCTGAAACAACTGCCATCCCAGTTGATGAACGACTGCTGGTCAAACTGTGCCTCCAATTCCCTACTGTTGAAGAAGGACACATCTTCACCTTGATAAAGCAGTGAGGCTCTTTTTATATTCAAAGATAACTGTCTAACATTTGAAGATGAGACGCCTACAATGTTTCTTTCAGGTACAATAATCGAGAGAATGTTGTCGTTAGCGCCTTGCTGGCAGAGGGACACCCTCGTGCCCAGACACATCCAAATGCTCATGAGCACTTGACACCAAAGTTACAGAAGGTAATGTTGTGTGACCCAACTAACAAAGTGGTTGCAGTTGAAACGGGCACACGTTTCTTCCGTGCTCGCTTCGTAAGAAAGGCATCCGTCACGGGCCCCTTCTAACTACTTGTGAGCCATTGCAGCTGATAATTAAACTAACTAACGCGTAAGCATAAGATGCCATCGTAGGATGCCATCTTCAAGAGTAGGGGAAAATGGTTTTGATTGGAAATGCACAATCATTCTGAGAACAGTGTTCTTTGGCCACATATGGCATGAAACTTTGTGAAATAAAACTTTGCTCATTGTTGACCTTCAAGTGCTTTCCTACAAGTGCTTTGGTGACCTCCATGCTTCATAACATGTTTCTCATATCTACGACAGGGCTTTCAAAGCTAAGCTTGACTGTTGTTGTGCAGTGTTTACCATTTTCTAATAAGATACCTTTACTGTATATATATAATGAATGAAATGTTGAACTAACTTGGTATCTTCTTATGCTGTTTCTAGATTGATGAAGGCATTGTGTGTAAGCTGCATGGCTATTTTCCAAACGTTGACCCTGAACAAATTCGTGCTCTCCTATACAAGTGAGTTTTCCTTCTTGATAGGTTGCTTATCATATTCAAACAGGGTATTGCTGCGTGTGACATGAAATGACACTCCTAACGTGTATGAAACAAGAATCAACTTGAGTCTTTAAACTAATTGTTTGGGATCGTCATAATCTCATCAATAGGGTCAGTAGTGACAAAACTTGGATGTGCACACATCATTTCTGCCATATGGCAACAGTTGATACTGTATAGACACCAACTGTGCGAGTCTTTCGGGGCTTAGGCCACTTTTGCACCACACTTTCCGTCGTGACTCAGCCATGTATAAGCTGTGGTGGTCAAGTGTTGCCCTGAGGGTGCC
>JARGYV010068966.1:0-15231 GCA_029532675.1 Ornithodoros moubata | reverse complement strand
GACACATATTGTTGCAAATACCTAGGAAGAAGAACTGCGAAGCAGGAGCCAGGGAATAATGCTCCCCATGATGTAGCTGATACACAGCAAAATTTGTAATTTATATGAAAATACAAAATGATAAATGTACACAGTGTACTGGTGGCATTCATAGTGGTAACACAAAAATTACCCTTCTTATCTAGCTAGAAAAATGCCTTAAAGGGTAACAGAAAAGAGGCATATCTACTATCGCTCGTATGCCTAAACTCGATGTAAATGTGAGGCATGACGGTCCACCAAGCTTACACACTGTTTGCAGAATGTACTCAACTGCACTGTTTCACCAGGAACTATTTCTTTTTTTTTTTTCAATCTGGGAAACAGACTCACAACCAATTTATTTTGTATTAGAAAGACCTTTAGTCCTACTATATCCTAAGAGCTTGCAACACTCACTCTTCATATGCAACAAACTTCTCCAGGGGTGAATACTGGCTTCATCTAGTATAGAAATGCCTTTCATGCTTGCTTACCACAGAATATTGGGGCTATGTATCTTCAGCAAATGAAGTGCTTGCAACAAGCTATTTGCGAGTGTTTTAGAGTGATGTACGTGACAGCTGTAATCATCATAGGTTGATTTTTGTTGATGGCGACAAATAGTGTTAGTTACGTTCGCTCACCAAGGCTGTGTTTCACTGCAGTAAAATTTGTCAGTTTAAGAACCAAGAGCAAAGGACTGCACACAGAGTAGTAGGACTCTCGGAAGTTGAGATCGCATCCAGAACAACATTGGAGTCACATGCACTTCGACATTTCATTACTTAATTATACTGTAAGAAGTATTGACCTAGAAACTTGAAGTTGTCATGAAAAGTTCACATACACCGTACCATGAGAGTTCACCCAGATATATATTTTTTTTCTTTGTAGAGAAAACCAATTTGCAATAAGCATTTATTCTTAACAAGATAGCTGTTAATTGTTTAATTAATCAGGCTGTAGAACTTTACCTGTGCAATATTGCACCAGATATGTAAGAGTATTCTACAAATAAAGTGACTTTAAATATAGTTTGCTTTCAAGGTATGGTCAAATACAAAATGGGTGTTACCACATCAAGACAGCCAAAAATGCGCAATTCACTGTACACTAACATTCTCAACAAGTTTTAAAACATTTCGCTTTATAGTGAGCGGGTGTAATGTACAGCAGTACAAGTCGCTGCTCCATTTTGTTGTTTAGGAGAAATGGAAGAGGAAATTTCCTCAGTGCAGTCACTCGCCATGCTCTGTATAGTGTCATTGTTTCAGCAACTGAGAACACGAAAGCAAGAAACATGCAAAAAACAGTGCTGCACAAATAAAGTGGTAATAAATGGTACTTTAATTTATAAATAACCAAAAACATACTGTGTCAGCTGCATGATCGCATTGCATCTGTCCGTCAAGATGCATTTGTAACAAATGTTAAAACTCTGATTTATCAACAAACAAACAAAAGAAAAACAGGCAAGCATAAAGAAAAGGTTAAATATACAGAGAACTGTGACTGTGTGGGCAAGACACTGTAATGTTCCTTACACATGCCAGCAAAGCGTTCTTTTGCCAAAAGGCAGGCAGCAGCACCAGAGCATAAGGTATGTGAAACTGAACACAAAAACAAATATCACAGTACAAAACACACACGGATCTGTAACATTTACAAGTCACTACACTGCACTTTGTGGAACACGCATATGCCATGTAGCTTCTTATTTAGTTAGTTTGATGTTTTTGTTTTTTTTCTCCCCCATCAAAGTAAATGGCACTCTGACCAGTGGTGAACCCCCACACTCGCGCTGCTAACATACGGAGGTAGTTACAGGTCGCGACCTTCAGTCTTTGGGGACGCACCACCAGCCACCACCACTGCTGCTCCAGAGCACTTCAGTAGCTCGAATGCTTCCCTCGTCTTATGCCCATCGGTCGCACTGAACCTCAGCGACACAAAGAACATGCAACGACTCTGCTAGGTTTCATTATGGGAACAGCGTTCCGTTACAGCACCAGCATCCCCATACTGACCAGGCCAGGATGAAACAGCTCTTTCTTTCGAACATGCACAACAGTGTGACTATGTAGTGATGAAGACTTAGAAAGTCTTTCGAGGAAGGATCCAACAACCTTCCCTTGTATTCCTTTCGTGCCAGACACTTGCACGTGAAACGCTGCAACATGTTGAAAAAAGAAAAACGTTTATGACATATTTCTTAGATCAGGCGTGGTACACAACAAGACTGGGTGTGAAGATTGCCAAAGTGACAGGAATTGTACATGACTTGGTAATTGTGTAGATTGGGTATCGGGAGTTAGAATGCATGGTGTAGTGCTCAGGAAAAAGGCCCTTTGGGGGGCTCGCAATCAACTGTACAGAATTCCCTGTCAAAGTAGCATCACAAATATTCTATACACTAGCTCAGGTTCTGGTTCAATTTAGCTTCATAAAGTAAAGGTCACAAAGTCCTTTTTTTTCGGTATGATATAATGTGAAAGCCGGTTGAAACCATCACTAAAAAATACTGCAGGGAGGGCAGAAGCAATACCCAGTGAAAGTCATTCTTTGGAGGCCCCAACAGCTAATAGGTGTAGAAACATGTTTGGGTAAGCTTTAGCTCTACCCTAACATTGAGTTTTTTTTTCTTTGACTCCATCTAGAGAAGGGCAACTTGTGCAGAACATAAACGTGGAGCATTTGTGGCAGGTGTGAAAGAAATTGGTGGTGAGTATGCAGATCACATAAAGCATAGAGATAGAGAGAGAAACGTGGATGCTAGAGCAAGGAAAACATTATTTGATGGTGGGATCAGGATGCCCCCCAGTGCTATTCGTAGAGCGGTGGAAGTGAACATTTTGCCACTTTGTGTCCTTGCGGTACCACACACGGGTCTCTTCTGTTTGGCGAGTACGTGGAGTACCGGACCTGCAAGCAATCACAGTGTTCAGGCAAAGGGTCAAGTGTAGACGCTGCACCACAGGACTCACCTATCAATGTACTGCATAAGACGAACATAAGCAATACAGGCTGCGTCGTCCCCTAGTAGGTGTACGGTTGGGTTCATTATCGTTGTATTTTGTGCCTTGTAGCTCTTGCCAGCTCCTGTCAGGAAGACAACAGAGGGTGAGAGGTTGGTTTGCTCATGTATTGTACAGATCTAATGTGAAGGTTACAGTAGTAAAACACACCAACTGCGTAGTTCCCGCCTGTAGCCCACTGGCTTCATTCATCATTGTAAAAACAGAATGAAAAATTTTCAGCACAGAAAAAAAAAAAAAAAAATAGTACCAAAAGATTTACCTCAAATTTTGAGGATCTACATAATATGTGTGCTTAACTGAATTTAACACACCCTGCTTCAGGTTGAAGAAATGTATGGTTTAAATTTTAGTAATGGCAACAAGCAGTAACCTACATTTGCTATGCAAAATGTAATAAAATGTTACAGGTGAGAGGTACTCTGATGAGGTAACACCCACTGGCTTTAATGCTAGATTATCTCAGACAACATTTTCTAATACAACACCAGCTGTTCAAATCTCTCGGACCGTATACTGCTGCGCGACTGAAGAATCTTTCACACTCATACATCTTCAGGGTGATACAAATCTTGGGTACTTCTCACCAGTAAACCATTTTCAACTGTGCACTGATGACTGAGTTTTTGCAGCATGTTCTGGTGGGCTTTGATCAATCAGCATAATATTTTAGCTCCCACGCCTCCTGCACCCAACAAGACACACAAGTAATGCAGGAAAATAGACATATTTGTCACATTACAGGAAAAGTGGTATCCCACAAGCTTTACAGTAAAGTGCACACGTTTATAACATGCTGTCAATCACCAATGAACACTGACAGAAATCATCTCAATGTTATGCTTTGGCAGTGCTGGTGTAAGCTTTTTTCGATTTTTTGTTTTTCCTTTGAGAGAGTAGCAGTAAGCAGAAAGGTAACATCTGCAGCTACAGGAGAAATACACTAATACCACCCCCAACTCACAGCGCCAACGCGATTATCAAAGCTAGCTAAAACTAAAAAAATTATGTTCATGATTTGGCATAGCATATCCACGCAGAGTGTTAGTGATGCTGCATGATTTTGCAAGCATTCTTGCACAAACATGCAAGAAGTGACCATGTGTTGCAACAAAAGACCAACTCACAACACAAACAGCATTTGTGATGTTGACAGTCCTTGAGGTTTGCGTACGTCTGAAAACGTGTTACCCTACACTACAGCGGAATACAAAAGCAGACACCTGAAAAATGTGTGCCGCAGATAAAACTATCGTACACATAGTTCTGTGTATAGAACAATGCATTCAATGGTCTCACTTTTCTTTTTTCTTCCTCCTTTTTGTCTTTTCATGTAAACATGAGCGAGACAGGGATGCCATCATCCCAAGAAACTATAATAAAACTAAACTGGAGATAAGTTGCTATTGACAAACAATGGCACTTTGCCAAAAGTCTTCCAAACAATGAGACTTTGGTGGCAAAATGTCAGACCACTGTGTGTGCAAATGAAACATTTTCTTTTGCCAGCATCTTTTGTACGCGTCTCTTAAATGCACGATTGCTTATAGATCTTTTGAAAGTGTCTGCATTTTGTTTTGCATTTCCGGCTGTCCCAGGAGGTAGAAAATAAATGCTTTATACCAATCAATTTGCCGTGGCATATACAGCTCACAATAAAAGGGCACAGTGTTTGCTAACTAGACAGATCCAATATAATGGCTGCATTACACCATTCCAGAGTTGTCGAACCCTACATCTAAGAATAGAAAACAACGGCCAATTAAATTCTGTGATTTTAATATGTGAACATGGTTCACCCAGCAATGCATCCATTTCCTTGAAACAGAAATGGTGCAAGATGACTAACTCTGTGGACGTGCCTGTGAGTGGGAGGGGAAAACTGCATGCAGGGTGTTCTTAGCAAGCTAAATGCAAGATCAACAGAAGCATGCGGTACCATTGTCGAAATAAAACTTGTGGAACTCCATCCCTTCCACTAAGTTACCTAGAGCTTCAGGCTCAAATGCAGTCAGGTGGGGATCACACAGCTTTCTGGAAGACCAAATGAAAGCACACACACATATTTATATCTGCAACAATGTACTACTATATATGATTTATGAGGAGCATCCTATTCAGAGCACATTGCAGAAAACTTGTTAGAAATGTGCAGCTGCAGTGCTAATTGTGCACAGGTCCCCAAAACAAAGACATGGGACCACAGGATGTCATTTGATTTACGGGCTGAGTCATTATAGTTGAGTGATATTCGCTCCATAAGCTGGGAAGAATATCATGTGGTAAATTCGTGGGCCTAAAATGCTTTCACAGAAAGTAAGATGGGGGAGGCGAGGTCAGCTCAGGGCAGCTGTGGGTGTGGTAAGGCATGACCTATTTTTCACTCTGCGAGACATTCTCAAAAAGTGTGCATTAAAGTCAGCTTAGAAAATTACTTGAGAGCACTGCCTATGAACTGTCCTAAACAAAAGCCACAAGATGAATGCCTAAGAATAAGTTATGTAGTATATACAGTATAAATAATGTAGTATTCTCTCCAATCTTACAAGTGCACAGGAACCGCAAGACCAAGTAAACTAGGTTAAAAACTGGGACTATTTTTCATCTTCACAAAGTGACATGTACAGTGGAAGACAAAAGTTTGAAACATGAAACTGCTTCATTTTTGCACAGAGCATTGTACAAACTGGAGGCTCTTGCTCTAACTACTGGCTATTAAATCTCCACAAGCTGCCCCTAATAAATATTTTTTTTATTACTCCCACACTACTGCTGTCCGCGCTTCATTTTTCTATTTGCTTATATATTTACGCGTTCGTCCGACCTCCTCCTCCACAGTTCTTGCATTTATAGTTATATAACTATTCCTGGGCCTCCCAAATTTTTTCAATCTGAACTTTATATTATAACATATGTCCATTCCGCTATTATTGTATGTTAACTTTTGTCCACCCTCCATGTAGTGCCCACAAGGGCCTTTGGAGTGAATCAAATAAATAAATACTGTAACTGTACACAACATTACCGGTGCTGCAGATCACTACTTCTTGTTTTGCAGTCGCTTGCTCCTTACGGATGCTGTGGTATTGCACTAAGCAACACCACGTCTGCGTGTTTTATGTACTTTTGTCTGACCCTGCCCATAGTGTTCATAGGTACTCACGTGTAGGTATCGTAGTCTCCTCCATTGATGGACTCTATGAGCTGCTCAGTAAGTTTCACAATTTCTTGCTTACGAGCTAAAATGTCAGAAGGGAAATGGTCGATTACTACAAGTCACTATATGAGCAGGGTGTACTACGCATATGTATGCAGTAAGTTGCAGAATTCATATCCATACAGGGGAATTTATTCACTACTATGCAGGACCAAGTTGATACTGCTCACCATGTTAGCAAAGGAAGTCAGATGAATTTTGAAATGGAAAGTGTTAGGTGAAATTTTACTTCATGCAAGCTGAACTTATCTTTCTAAAGGCTAGCGCTACACTCTGTACTACTCTATAAGAGTTTCACTTTTATACATTACACCTGTCAAAGCCTGTTTCGGCCCCACAATTTCTGTTACCATTAGTTACTGCAAAATTGAGAAAACCGGAAGTAAAATTTGCAGTGAAACTACATTTTTCGCTCACATGAACATTAGTAAGCACATTGCCATTCATGCTGCCTTGTGCTAACTTGTGTTCAGGAACATAATTTTTCAAACTTCAGCATTCCCCTTCAATGAGCAAAACATAAATACTTTGAAAAACAGAGCACCTGAAGAACTATAAGGCGGCTTCATGGGTTAGGATTTAAAATGCATAAAAGCATTTCGGGCTAATCTTAGCAGAAGGCGGGTAAGCAGGAAGAACATGAACAATACTCACGATCGTGGATAGAACCGTTATTGTTCCTTACAGCTGATAACATAAGAAGAAAAAAAAAAGAGGCAAATCTGTCAATATAACAGTTGTACTTCAGTCTATTTTCTTGACACTAATGGCAATTCTCTTGCATAACCGAGTAGCTTTTATGTGAATCATACACTCCAACGAACGATTCAAGAACGAACCATTCAAGTCTCTACAGTCTGAACTGTAGTGTGTTTTCTGTACTGCTCTTTTTCATGCTTGTTCATTTAGAACAGGCAAGTCATGTATTTTCATTTACAGCTCTGCATCATTCGAAGCTGTGCACAATACCTGCACAGTGTATACAGTAAAAGATGCAATATACAGGATGTTCGCCCACATGTTTTGGTCACCCAAGTAATGACTGCTGGGGAACTCTTTTCTTTTAAAGAAATGCCATGAACTGAAGATCACCGTGCTTGTCCCTTTCTCATTACTGTCATCACAATCACCAACCCTCTGTTATTTTACTCCATCTCTGATGTGGGGGCACATGGGTCCCCTCGTAGCTCAAAACTATGTTTCACAATAACTACTGTAAAAGTTTCAGGTGAGTAAGCCAAGCATTTTGAACAGAAACAGTTCTCTACCTGGAGTCAACTCAGTACTGCTGAGTACAATAGCTGACTCAAAATATTATATTATTATATATTATATTATTATATAATTATATATTATATCACATTACTTAATAAAAAATCACTGCAGTCAGATATATATATTCAAATATATATACATATTCCCCCTACTGTAGTTAATACATGACTTGCCAGGTCAAGTAGTTGTCATCCTTATTCACAGAATACAGCCTCACAGTGCTCACAACATCCAAGCAGACTGTACTTTTGTAGTGGTGCTAGCACCAGCACACCAAGGCAAAATTTAAAAGTGCACAAAACAAAGACACTAATATACCAGACTGTTTGCAAATGCATTTCTAAACTTAGCCCCGTACTGCACTAAATTAAATATTGCGGTAATTTAGGCTGAGCACTTTGCTGTGCTCTGCTGTTAGAACAACACCAGAAAAAAAAGAGTTGCTAAGAATTTGAACATTTTGTATTTTAATCCAGTACAGTACATAGTGCACAATGAATTATCTACTCGATACTCCTCTGTAACAATTATTCTATAGATGCTCATAAAGATGACAAATTTATGACGTCAATAAATTACATGCATGCAATATGCAACTTCCCACATATGCATATGTCACAGGTGCAGGAAAGCAGGATATACAGGAAAGAATAGATATCCCTTGCAGCTGTCGTCATCTGTACCAAGAGCGCATCATCAAGACGCGTAATTCATAAAAAATTATGATGCGCTTCAAACTATGTCTTAATTCAATGTTGTATAGTAATAGTGCAGAAGTCTGACTGATCAAATGCACGTTTCTGCTGTTGTTGCTGTATTAGGCTACTCTTACAATTTCGTGACACGAAGGCTGCACGCCAAAAACAACATCGCAAACCATTTCAATTTTCATTATCTTGAACTGAACTGGACCACAAAAAAAAACCGAAGCCCAAATTGAACCGCTCTTTTTCGTCTCGACACCCTGCTTTGAGGGCAGTTTGCAAGAAGGTCACACACTTTTCCAACTGGGTATTAAAGAAACAGCTTGCCCTATATATTAACCATAGTTCAAAATTTACAGTAAAGACACTGCAAAGAACAAAGCTACTGTTCTCTATTGTCAAGGATTTTCATACTAAACAACAAAAGAAAAGTTTTCCAGTGTCTCAGCCGATATCTGAGTGATGCATACGAGCCCACTAATATTCAGGACGAGTTAAAAGCTGTAGGCTTATGCAGGACATGTGCATAGGAGTCATGCAGTTAGTAACATGCATTTAAGCATTATACCAAGTGGCTGCCAATCGCAACTGGTGCTCTCACCTGTAACATTTGGAAAGGCAGTGGCTGATATAGTGCACGCTGGTGATGCTACAGCACTATCTAAGTTTGCAACGTCTTGTGTGTTTTTTGGAATCCCCTTGTTATTGACCACAGTTGTCTTAACTTTCCGAGAAAGAGCAAAGAAAACAAACCTTACACTAGTGCCCAAGAAACACAAAACAACTAAGATGACCAGATGCCTCGAATTTGGGGACTATTGTACAGAGTTGGTCAAAGTCCTTTGTTTAAAAAGGACTTGGAATGAAGGCAGAGGCCATTGACACCAGGTGGTCCAATGGTGTTATTCTTCATAGAAGAAAAAAACTAAGAAATAGAACTCCCAATTTCTTGCACTGTGCTTTCTCCACTCATAGATGCAAGAGCTACAATACCTACTCATGATTCATATCAAGACAGATTATATGGTTGGGCATAGACTGCATATCAAGCTGCTGTTCTCATTTTCTTTGGCACCTAAACTTCAGTAAAATGCGAGGTCTAGTTCATGTTTCTTAGATTTGGAAGGAATTTCAAAATCCTTAAATATTATTTCCATATGACGCAAGTAGCACCTCAAGACTGTACGTCATGAACCAACTTAGCATTTAAAGCTTATACAACACTGACTGTAAATGTTTTAATGTATTCTTTGTAAGATATGGGAAGAGAATCTGGCCATCTTAGCTAAAAATTCACAACAAAACAGGCTTCAATGCAACACAAAAGCACAGCAGTCAATGATAGGATTGCCAACTACCAGTTTGAGAAACTCGAGTCCTATAACATGCCTTATTTTAGATCCTTTTTATTTTCCATCATCACTAGGGCCTTCTGTGGCAAATTAGAGAAGTCACAATCCTTTATAATTGTAGGCCCAGAGAATAAACTATTGAATATACTTTCCATGACACACATACATACATAATGAAGGCTTGTAGCTCTGAGTCAATACTTGATAAGCCTGAACCCTGCTAACCCCAGCCATTGCGGATCCCTGTGTCCACCACAATGACTGTATCTAACGAAGTCTCGGATTTATGAAGATTTAATGGTCGTAGAATATACTTAATAGCAGTTGCTACAAGTATGTTCAGTTTTGTAGAAATTTATCTATCTGTGTACCTTTCAGTACATGTATGCGTAGATGAGTGTATCGACTTCAGCTTTGCATTATTTTTAAAATCATCTTTTGTATGAGCTACATAACTTTGTGTGCTTCAACACACACAATGTGTTCTCATGAATGAAATAGCAAGTAGGAATATGATGACCTCTGCCTCAAGATAGTCTCATACACACTGGAGCTTCCAACAATGCATCACATTCATGTTGCTAGGTGCTTTACGTGCCTTTCTGACAGGTGGCAATCCTACAAGAATATCTTAAATGTGTTGAGCACATCAAAAGCACAGAACATGCCACAGCACTGTCTTACTCCATACACCAGAGGCAGTCACTGAAATAATTTCTTCATGCAATAGTCACACCCATGCTTCACAAGTAGCAACAAAATCACGGCACAGGTCCTTCCCTGAAATCTCAGCTTGAGAACAAAAACAAGGGCAACTGCAGTCTTGCTCATTGCATTTCATATTAGACACCATAAGTGCTTGCCCAGCAGGTAAGCCATCAGTTGTGCCATATAATTTCACATGCATCCATAAGTTGCTTTAGACCGCATATGTGGTATAGCTTTGTTCCATAATCATCCTATCATTATGCAGAGAATATGAAATAATTTCATGTAAAAAATGTTTAGAGCATCTGGAAAAAATCAATCAACCATCCCATTCAGACAAATATAAAACTGAGGTGCTGATCCCTTCTGCAGTAGCTGAAATCTCCAAGCTACAGTGCTTCCAGCTGGCACTTGAAATATTTGTGTGTGAGTATGTGCTCCAACTACTCTCATGGCAACAGCAACAGACATCAAAGCATATCTAAGTTCCTCGCAAACATACGTCCACACTATCAAAAAGC
This sequence comes from Ornithodoros moubata, assembly GCA_029532675.1. Lineage (NCBI taxonomy): Eukaryota > Metazoa > Arthropoda > Arachnida > Ixodida > Argasidae > Ornithodoros > Ornithodoros moubata. The sequence continues at coordinate 4,398 of JARGYV010068966.1, read as the reverse complement.
ATTTAACTGCAGAGAGGCAGCTCATATGGCTGCTGCGATCCTACCTTGGTCCACCTGAATAACTGTTTTACTTCGTTCAGGTGCTGCATGGACGTTGTCTACAGAGGAGAGGACAAAAAAAGAAAAGACAGTAGGAAAGAGAAAGTGAGAAAAAAACAGAGCAAGAGAAAGTATCCATTTCATTTGAAAAGCATAGCCTCACCAATAGCATTCAGCCTCAGTGCAAAAAATGAAACTGGAGTGCACACAGCACTGCAAGCAAGCCTATCTCTGAAATGGTGCTTTTGTCAAGCAGCAGTTGAAACGTGACAGTAAGTGAAGACGCGTCTGTAACCTCAATGTGTAGGACTATTGTTGAGAATACTGCACTGTGTATAGTGCCTGTGAGCGTTTTGCTTTAAGCACTGTATGGTCAGCAAAGTGTGAAGCATAGCCTTACTTAGATGATTGTGCTGTACAGTTTCTGACAGGGCTGACTATGTCACCTGATCAATAACATTACTGTGAGAAGGAAGGAGGGATGCAACATTGTAGCAATGCATTGTTTCATTAATATGTATGAAAGAATGCACATGACCTTATGACAGTGACTAAGGGTGATGATGTGCAATGCCAGAATCTTCCGCACATTACGTACAAGAGAAAAGATAGGGCGCAGACATGCTGCTACATACTGATGCAGGTAAACACTATATGAAAGGTTAAACATCACAATAAAAGATTACTAATAAAGAGATCTCGTACTGCTCTTTTCACTCCATGTTTCTGGTTTCCTTCACAAAAAACTGTATGTCGGCTACTACTAATGAAAAATACTGCACATGGCATCCCTGTGTTTACACAAAGCCTGCAACAGTGTCAACATAGTCATCGATGATAGTTCATTTTTTTGCACTGAGCTGCTAACTTTGGCACATGTTTCACTTACACAGCAGCAGTCAATACCCATGCAAAAAAGAAGTGGACAGCAAGAAAGAGAAGTGTCACACACACTGCAAAACACTGCACGATCACCTCACAAAAAAATAAATAAATAAAAATAAGACGAAGCACTTCACCATATACACAGCACAACAGAATAGTACTGTAACATCCTCTTTCCTGTGTTGATGTGCTTGCCTGTGCCAGATTTAAAATAACAGATGATACAGCTAGCGGTGATAACTCTTATGGCTCAGTGAAGGGTGCAAGTGTTTTGATGAGAGATAACAAATTTTTCTCCCCTTTTGAAAAGTAGAATACAATAAGGAATATATGAGAAGGATTCTGCTGTAAAGGATGTACGACATGGATGTGGGGATAAGTGGCTACCTTAGTGGGATATGAATTCTGCATGTTATGCACAAACGAAATGCTAAAATGAATGAGAAACTGGAGATACAATGCTGCTAAAATAGCAGATGAGCTTACTTCCTTAAATTTCTACTACTTCAAGCATTTAGTGCAAAATAATTGCACTCAGTCACGTGGTCTCTGTTATTTTGTCCAAATATATGTAAAGTACTATACAGCTGGTCAAAGACTATCTGTTTTCTAGGATAGTGGAAGAAGCAAGATGAGAAACATTTATTGCTTGACGACTGCTATACGAAGAATAAGCAAAGAGAAATGTTTTGAAATTAAATGGAACATCTATCTCGCAGCAGTCACAGATTTGGAAAATACAGGTGAATACAATACAGACATAGGAATACACGCAGCAATCAGATCAGCACTGTCCACAACTGTTGCCCAGTTTTCGGATGTTGCTAGATATCCAAATATTCTGCCTGTTAGGTTTGCACAGAACCACACTTTTAAGTCCCCATTTCCTGATCCAGAATTTTACTGTTTAAATCAAAGTCACTCCAGGTATTAATTGTGAATGTCAATCAACTGATGAACTGGGATTTTCATATAGAAGCTGTCAATGTTTCATGAACCTTTGTGTGCTTATGCAACTACTATGCAAGTGCCACGAAAGATCCCTCTAAGACTCGTGGTCTTTCCAAATGTTTTTTCTTCTATTAAACGTAAAATCAGTGGAACCCCTATATCGGGGCACTGAAGGAGCGACTGTTGCTCTTGCTCCTACAGACTCAGTCACCAAATACTCTGCTGGCAAGGCTTATGCACAAATGAAAGAACGATCAGTTTCAGACATTAAAGTGCACAACTGTTGATAACTTTGGGTGCCAGTGTGATACAGAATAGATAGGGATAGTAAGAGGACCTGAGATCGGGCACAACATTCAGTTGCACCAGTGGCTGAAAACGCAACGCATTGTACTTTTGCGAAATATTGTGTATGAGAGTGATCAAACCTCTTACAAATTTCATCGCAAAAGCTAATACTACTACTACTTTGAAACTCAACAAGAATAAAATAGAAAAATTATTCCCTCACCCACCTTTAACATCATCATCCTCTATGGTAGTGCTGCTGTCAGTGGATTCCTTCACTTGTGAACCATCTCCTTTCTTTGTCATAATGCTTCGACCTGAAGTGCAGAAATGCCATATGGCACAGGCAAGTGAGTGTGGAGACCTTTACATGTTGAAGGCAATAAAATATTGAAACAACTTCAGCAAATTTCGTCCCATATTACCAACAAGCATTGTTATATGGAATGCCAAATAGACATTTTGTTCTGTTCAGCTTGGAAGCCCCTTGTTATTCTCTTCAGTGAAACAAGTACATCAGTTCTTTACTGCGGGTACTTTTGTCCATAAGTTAGCTCACACAGGAATTTCAAACAGGTCTATTTTGAGTGGCAACTTCAACTCCGAACAAAATCTTCAGAGAGGTCTGGGCTCCACTTTAGAACCACCGCTCCTCAAGACTGACTTTTGGTGTGCGAGTACAAAAAGAGCAGAATATGAGACCTCTTCCCTTTTTCTCATCTCCCACAAAAGCATCCTGCCATTGGCCAAACATTTATTGTGCAACCTGAAGCCTTCTTAAATAAACTGTGCACAACAGACCCCCAAAATGGTTTCCAAATAGGCACATATAGAAGGACATTCCCTTTTGTTTTTAACACACAACACCACCACGCCAAAAAAAGAATACCTTCTAAGAATGAAATAGAGCAATGGTGGTACAAGTGAAAGCGCAGTCACGTGTACCTACTTCATTAGGTGATATGGAACGAAGGGATAGCAAGGTTGACTAACTGAACTCCTGTTTGTGAATCATGTTTACATAATCTGGGGCAAGGTTTGTGGAAGGAACCATTAAACTAGGCATAACTTAGATAAGAGCCACAGAAATACCTTTGTTCTATGCGGCGAAAGTGAAAAACACCTGTGACAAAGGCTTCAAAGGGCTTGGCCAATTTTCACCTTGAATACAACTAAAGTGAAGGGGCCTTATATCCTGGCAAAGTTTTCGCTCAGAGTAACAAAAAAGACTGAACAAATACTAAAGTGATCAGGTGTAACATCCGGGAGAAAGTGCACCACACAATCAAAGCGAGGCCTAGGATCACTTTCCACTTGGAAAACACCGCCAGCCACTACCATACCGTGAAGGAGTGTATTGTACTAATACACTTCCCTTTCACTCAGTCCCATAAAGCATACAAAACAAACAAGGGTGTGGATGTGCACAAGGACACGTCACCAGTCACTGTGTGTTGCATGTGTGTCACCAATTTCACCATCACAACTATAGGCAAACATGGCAAGAGTTTTCTCAATGTACCAAGGGTAAGCATAGTACACATCACAAACACAATTTACCACAAACTCAGCACTAACATATGGCATGTCATGGGAGAGGGCTTGAGCAGATCGTAAGAAACTTTGTGGTTGTTCACCCAATTCCCTACAGAGCGTCTGTACCGCAAGATGAGGCTGATGCCATCTCAATCAACACAAGAACAGGGAGGGACACAGCTGTACGCAATTGTTACGGGGACAATCCTTATTCAACAAGCACAGTAGGATTAGTAAATATACGTTAAGTAACATGTTTTGGGTTATGCTGCCTCATTGGGTTGACGAACTGAAGGCATCAAACTGCAGCATCCCTATGAGAACAACCACTACATCCAGTGAGAGGGTGTGCTTTCTTCCACATGCAGTATGTCAATCAAGACCAACCAAGTGCAACACTCACATGCATGTGCCAAGAAAGGGAGGTAACAGGGACTGATAGGTAATTTAAGGCAACCTGAAAGCTTAATTAGTGTTTACCCTGCACAATTCTTGCCCAACAAGATTTGCCCAATGACAGAGGGCAAAAGCACATATCTGAAATGTGGCTGCACAATATTTCTATATTTGCTAGTACCGTTAATGTGCAGAAAGTACACACTAGCCAAGCTTTATGCAATGATCCTTCCCTGGAGATAGGTGCAAGCATGTTAAAAGCGCACACGGGCATTGGCCTTCGTCATATTGACCAATATCAAA
>JARGYV010068706.1:0-10701 GCA_029532675.1 Ornithodoros moubata | reverse complement strand
GGGCTTTCGTTGCGGTCTTACATTAGTACTAACGATTCTTATTTCACTAAAGTTTCGGAATCGACTTTTCTGTACGAGACCGTCCCTTTAAGTTAGTCGAAGGCCCATGGTTATCACAAACGGTGATCCGACGCTTTCCCAAGTTGTACAATGTACTGAAAGTCAGGTGCACCGGGGGTGGACGGATTGATCAAAGACAACCACAGCCCTATGGCAACTAACTTTCAGTACATTGTACTGCTTGGGTATCAGTACAATACACTGGAAGTCGAGAGCGTTAGGTGTGGTTGTCAGGTGTTTTATCTGGCTGTCGCTGCCTCTCTGACACAATGACAGCGTGTCGGCGAGACCATACCGCTCGCCAGCCAAAGTTAAAGAGAGCCCTATGGCAGCTACGGGCATGTAAGGATGGTATGGTCGCTGAGGGAAAAGGTGATCCCTGTCAGAACTAAAGGCCGCCCTTGGTGACACTATAGGATATGGTTGCGTCCATTAGCAACACACTCACGTTCACTTGAGGAGAGCGACTCCTTAAAAATACATACTGCTCGACTTCAAATGCAATATATCTATCCTTGGCCTTTGGCCCAGATTAACCATATGATCTAAAGTTATCAGTAAATCGCATTTTGCAGCTGTTAAAAGATGTACGTAGTATGTATTCAATAGTTATGTAAATAGAGCTTCTCACCCAAGACGTTTAGTGGTTTCACTTGTGCGAGTAAAAGTCTTGAGGATTCCAGCCATTAAGAAAAGGAGTCGGCATCTCTGTCCTTAGTACGCATCAGCCAAACTTCTCTTCTCTGAAAAAAAAATCGTGCGAAGGAAATTATTTTAATGGCATGTCAACATTAACACTTGACCACTTCAGAATGCCAACATCCCGTTTCTAATCTTCCAATACCGATGCTAAGCCGTGGCCAAACGCCGCCATGGCTAATGGCCAGACAGGTGAAGGCAGAAGAACTCTTTCAAGTTCCATCATCAGGATTACATGCGCCCTACACTCTCAGTAGAAAAGATATAGCGAAGGTACAAAAGAGGTATAACATATAAGGCTAAGGCCGGTATTTATGCATTAGTTATTTATTTACACTTTATAAAGACCGTCTATAACATGTGCTAGGTATAAAGGGTTAAGGCTATACTCCATGAAGACAATGTTAGTTACGTCTAGTGTAGGTGGTACGTTACGTGGTTTAATATTTAATAAATATATTGCTTGGTATTACCCGCCCCTAGCACCTGAAAGCGCTTCTGTCCGCACCCCTTAAACGTCCCTTGTTATGTGGACTGCAATTAACGAAGGAGTGAAGTGTATGTTGTGCACACACTAGGTCTCAGTGTGCGCTGTGCTGACATACTTGTTTAATATTAGCGGTGTTAGTGTACATGTATAGGCATTTTACGCTTATATTTATATTTGCGCTAGTAGTGTATTAATATTGGCCAATATTAATATTATTTAACCTTTAATAAGCGTTTCCATATTTGGTCATTTACAGGCTTCCGCGGGTTAGTCCCGCGACCACTCAAGAAAACAGCACAAAATAAATAAATAAATGACGAGGAAAATTTTCTGCAGCGCGCATTGTGCCAAACCCAGTCGAAATCGATTCCTCTGGAGGTGTACGTTTACCCCTTACACAGATATACCTATGCCCTAAAAAGTATGCGGCCCGGGACAAGCAATTTATAACTTAAAACGTATCAATGTTTCTGACAGTGATCACTGATAACATTCTTGACACATTCCTGACTACTGCTTTCCCAATGCATATGCTGACGACCGATGTTTGTCCTGAATCGTGGGCCCTAATACAGAAGGGAACCATTAAACAAATACGGTTTGTACAAATGTGTACTGCGCGAATATGTAATTATCGCAAAATAGCCATGCACCCTGCATTTGAAGCACTATGCGGGGTTACTTACAGACTTGTGTGTCGATGTGCCTTGCGGTGAAGGAAACAGTCAAACAGGAGGAAATAGAAGCCGAGCGAGTAGGATGCCATACTCAAGTAGTATCTGTGAAACACTTGAACGTTCAAACGGGTCAAATATTGCCTCGTAGATGCCCACAGCATGCATGCTGGCACGAACGAGCTTTGGAAAACGGTGTGTCTGGTAAATCCTTGATAAGCATGCGTGACGGAAGACTGGGAGAGAGAGAACTTTCTCGACTGGGACTCCTGATTCGCCCCTTATTGTGAAACTGTTCACGTGCGCAGGGTTTGCAATTAATGAGAAATATTCAGACGGAGGAAGAGATGTGACATTTCTCGTCAGGGTTTGCACACACTCCGTGTTTCTCATTCATCTTTTTACATGCCAGAAGAAGGACCAACTGAAAGCGACGAAGTCAACAGAGTTGTATTCTTGCCAATGCCCATAAAAAGAAGTGCAACTGTAACGCATCCTTCTTCTTCAGGTAACATACAACAGCCCTCGACTGTGCTAAGTAGGGAGCACAAGTTTTGTAGCCAATCATTCTGAATTATCCTCCGGAGACTGACCCACTGCCCAGACCAAACATTCTGTTTACCAAAGTGAAGTTGAAACATTTCATTGTGTTTCGTGAACATCCTGTACAATCCATAGCTTTTCCTGGCAGTATTAACTACGATGGGTTCACTTAGCGAGCGCACGAAACGAGGTTAAGGTGAGTCGAAATCACTTTCATTCACGATCATCACCCGACCGACTGAACCTTCCACTAGAAATTGTCAGTATGCTGGTGGCCCACCAGAAGCTCGTGATGGTCCACCCGAAGAGGGTGCTGGTCCACCGCACACAGTTGTGAAATTGTAGGTGCATACTCGACAGGGGTGCTGTACAGCTTTCATACAGCATATCGTCAAAAAGCGTTAAGTGCCGTAACGAAACATTATGAATTTCGGGCGCCGAGAGAAGTTTTCACGATTTTTGTCTTTATTTGAGCACTTTTTATTTTGGAAGTTACACGTACGTTTGAAAGATATACCTCTACTATGGAATTATATTAGGTAATAAAATGGAACGATGTCTGCCTTGATAAGCTGATTAATGTACATATGCAGTCAGGGACTAGCAGAGCTCTGTTTGTATCCCATGTGTCCGTCTGCTGGCAAACATGGTCTCGCTGCAATTGCAAGTGCAGCATACCACCACAGTTTTCGGCGGTCTACGACGCCACCAATATTTCTACTCGACCTGGACCATGTCCTAAATTCTGGTCTACCAGCCTGCTGCCAGCAGACTGAAGGAGTTCTCGATAGGGTACAACGGATCTGTTGTTGTTGTTGTATTGAAAAAATCGCATCGCACATCATACTGGTAAAAATGCTGTAATCACGAGTATCTACACGAACTGGCTACCAAGAAGTAAAGTATGCCATAGGTCCTTTAGCACGGGCATTTTCCACAAATGCTTCGAGCAGCTATCGCTTCTGAATATCACACAGGATCAATACAGAAGTGCTTGAAGTAATTTTCCCGTTTGAAGACCTCACAGCAAGCGAAAAAAGAGAGAGTCGAAGCTCTTGTGAATGTTGTTTCACATGGCATGGGAGATGTCTCGTCAGGAACTTTGGCTCGACGCGCGTCCCTATCAAGAAAGCTGTCACTTGAGCACGTAGTCACTTGTGAAGTCAAAGTGAACAAGACCCGTAATAACGAAGTATGCCACCTTCGTCTCCACATTTTGCGCTCCCACGAGACGAAAAAGACGCCCTTGTTTGGGAGACCACTAATACTTGTCACCAATCCAATGATTTTTCCCGTACATCATCTATGCTTCTGCTGTTTTCGCTGTAGAACTGAGAGTACCATTTGCGATATGCTGCAATAGGTCGATCCTCCTTCACAAGGGCTGGGTTCTTCAAGAAGACCTTGTCGTTCCAGACTGTAATGTCTCTCTCGAACTGGAAGACACAGAGAATGTATAGAGAACACATATCGGTATGTTGTAATTGGTAACAATTTTTGGTCGTTGATTAGAAAAGTTCGGTTCGTGTCCCATGGCAGCCGATTCTGGGCTTTTCGTGGCCAGCAGTAGCGCTGAGGCACTATAAGGCGCTATCGCTTCTTTAGCGACATTAAGTGCCTAAAGAAGTGATGCAAGCGACATTTTTCACCTCCTCCAGCCCTTGACAGAGGATTCACGAACCCGGAACTTTAGCCATTCAGTGAGTCCCTGTATAGGGCAACTTACCATGGAAATAGTTGTGGAGAGATAGTACCACCATAACAGCCTTGACATTCTCCGCGGAGCGAATATCCTGTGAACAACTTTCACTTTGAGAGGTGCCAATGGCGTCAGTGATTGGACCAGTATGCAGCTTCCAAATTTGCTCTTTTCTGTCAAGATCACTAATGCTGGACCCGCTTGTAAGGCTTCTGTCTCAGTATGCAGCAACTTGGGCCAGTGTCCAAAAAGGGATATTTGCATACGTATCTTCACGTGACCGAGGTGTCCCTCAGAGGTCCACGACGTCTGCCAACGGTGCTCACTGAGTTTAGACCACCAGTTGTCGTGGTCCATATAATTTGCGAATATGTCGGAAGACAAGACGCCACTGGGTCGGTGCAAGTAATTGAAGTGCCCCGTATCTGCTCCGTTTTCAGCGACGTCTTGTACTAGGCAGCGTATTACATGGTCTGTGCGACTCCTTTCAACAAAGCCTTCAGATGTGATCTCTGGGACGTCTGGCAGTTCCCAGGACGGTGGAATCCCTTCTGCATGGTACCAGATGAAGACCAAGCCCAGATATTCGATCGTCTGCCACTTTCGAAGCTGCACGAAGGACGGCACTGCAAGAATCGGATGACGAATTCCGCTCAAGTTTCACGAAAGAGATGCAAGAGCTACTCATATATACCTGTGTCTGAATAGGGTACATGCACGCAGGTCCCGTCCGTAGCATCGTACCTCCACCCATGGAAAGGACACTCAATGCAGTTCCCCACAACACGGCCGTTGATTCCCAAGTTTGCTCCCAAGTGAGGACAGTAGGCATCTGTTACGTGCGCCTTGCCGTCTGCCGTGCGGAAAACTACGAGGTGCTCTCCTGTGCAAATGAAAACAGTGAAAAACGATTATTTATAGCGTATCTGTCTCTTCAATTCCGCCGATGGTCATTATTCAGTCGAGAAAATGCAAGTTTCATGCAAGTAATGCAATGCAAGTAATGTTTTGCAACCCCTATATAATAGCACAGGCTACTCGGTATGTACTTTGTGACTATGCAAATGGAACCATATACCATCACCATATATTATACGTCTATGTACCAAATAATCTATTCGCGTATATCATCCCACATATACGCGGGTTTTGCACAGCTTCAAATATTTACAGACCCGATGAGTAATTTTCCGTATCCTTAGGTGGCGGCCAAGTGCAGCATGTGTTCAAACGTGTTAAAAGTGTTACCCAAGGCATCAAGTGGCTTGATTTGTCCTGTCCGAAGTTCCACAGACTCCATCAGTGGTATCCAGCCGTTGGGGAACGGTGGAGGCATCTCTGTCTTCAGGCGTCTCAGTCGCACCCTTTCGCTCCTCTGAAAGGAACGAAGCGCCATTTGGTATTATTGGCTTTTTGCAGCTGCCTCTTACAGATTACGACACATGTTTGGGGCGCACGTGGGGGCTCTAGTGAATAGCACAACTGCACGAGGCATTTGAGGGCAGCAGTCAACTGCTTCTGTCTTGCGCCGTACGTCCTCTGCCGGTCACTATGTGGGCTAGCACTGAAAGAATGATACGCGGTCCGCGTGTACCGTACCGTTTTGGCACAAGCTGTACAATAATATTAGAGCCATGAATGTCGACAGCAAGAAATATGCGCTTCCACAATGCCAGAGAATGCTGTGAAAGCAATTGTTGTGACAAAGATCGCACCGACAGCATGAAATTCGCTATTAAAAAATCTGTAAAAATTTGAAAATTTGTTTCTATTTGTTTGTTTGGCTGCATCACATGTACATGTGCAATACTGCATACTGCGACCTACCGCAATACTATTACGGAATGAACAGAAAGCATTGCAGCACTGCAAACGATAACCTGACTACTCGAAATACGCGGGTTATTACAACTGCGAATGACGTAGTAACAACTACATGCCAAGACGTCAGTAAAGTCGCGTCCACTATTCGCTACCAAGCCAAAGAAAGATCGCACAACTGCCTGACAAATGGTACGCATGGTCAGGACACGCAACTTCCCCGAATGTTAAGCGCAGCGCACAGAATCTAAATCCTTTCGTGCCTCACTTTACTCACCGAACTTCCTCTGGTGGATGATCTTGGGGCGGGAAACAGCCACCAAACGACAACTAGGAGTAGAACAAGCGAAGCCCAGTAGTGGCACACAACATGGGAAACCGGCAGCAGTAACCTTGAAACGTGAGACGCGACGGTGGTGCTCGCAGGATCCATGACTGGAGGCGACTGGGCTTCGCGGACGAGGTGACTTCAGCTTAATCCTTGATAAGCATCTTGAACGTCGAGACAGTCAGTCGTGTGGGAAGAGTGTTTCCCCCCTTCCTTCTTCATGTAGTAAAAGACGTCATTCACGAGCACTGTATGGAGAATGCTGCTCGGAGGCTGAAACGCACCTGCAGCTCGCTTTCATGGATGATGGATATTTGCTGCATATTTCGACGAGTACTCTCGGGGCCTCCTGCCCAGAACTCAGACCAGCGTTTATTCAATTCAATTCAATTCAATTCAATTTTTATTTTCTATGGTGCCCATGAACGGCCAGAAGGCCTGGGTGATGGTGCACCAATCACATTGTGTTGAACAAGATATAAACATATAACAAACAAACAAACAAACAAGAAAGCAAAAACGTTGAACACAAAAAAAAAAAATGAGAACACTAATACATGTAATTTATGCCATGTAATGAGCCGTTTTCTTTCATCTATTTTCTCCTGCCTTACGAAGCTTTTAATATTACCGTTATTCAAATTATGATATTATTATTATTATCATCAGTAGTACTATAATTATGTGGAGTAGTTTATATATATGCAAGAGAACTGTTATAATTGTACACAGGTAGGACATACCACTGGTTGGGAAAGCTTCGCTGGCGTACGCGAATAAAGCAACACTAATAAATCCTTACAAAGAACATATCAGACAGGAACAAGATCTACTCGGGCACGAAACTATACGTGCACGAGAGGTCTATTTTCTATTAGCTCCCTTTTCATGATAGCACCCTTCCACCAGTCCGGCAGTAAAACTGCTAACTGATTACCGTAATAAATGATAAATTATTCTACATGTTCTAAAAAATGGCGCACTATCTCGTCATAGCAAAAGGGAGTCAATGAGTTCCATAATGTATACAAACTTTTAGCACCTCTACATTCCAAAATGTTTTTTTTTTTTTATTTATTCTTGTGTACAGAAGGACCTAAACAAAAACCTGCCGATTGAGACGTTAAATAGTCGGTTGAAACTGTGGTTGTGCCGATGTGTTTTCCATGGCTGACCTGGGTAAGGACCGGCAATGTCATACATGTTTCTTCCGGCCGAGGACGGTAGCAATGTAGGGGAGGTAAACATTGTTACTGGTGTCGGAGATTTCCGGCGCACGTCAAAAGATCCCCGGGTGATCTAAATTACCCGCAGTGCTACCTTGTGGCGCCGCTCATGATCATGGTTGTCTCATGACGTAAACCCACCAATTATTATTATTATACATTTTTATTCTTTTTTTATTAATCGTATTATACCTTAGAAGAATGCAGCCTCCCGGAATGCCGCCAAAAAATTTTACTAAAAAAATCGATGACTGAGTGAACCGCAGATGAGAGCTGTACTATATGACCGTACAGCTCCCTGATGAGTGCGACATGAAGATCGTTTTGTGAGCAGAAAACTGTGCGTTTAGAGAACGAAGCGGGTCGCGTGCAAACTGCCGAGCTCCTTGGAATAGTTCTCAGCTGGCCTCTCTCAGGCACCATGGCGGCGCCCGGTCAGTGGTTCCTATTTTTCTGTAGCAGCATAGAAAGTTTGAGTGTGGTCCTTTCCTTCTCAACGATGTTACGCATATGTTGATAGCGTCTTCGCATGACTCTAATGAGAACGACACAAACTGTGTGGCGGCGGCTGTCCCTATGGTGGCCTAGCTTCTGAACGTCACGCGGTAAAGCGTCCCGCCGACCACCTCTTGTACAGTTTTATATTCTATGGGTAGGGTGCCTCACACACGCCCACCTATTCCTGTGTAGCTCCACATTCGACATATAATTGTTGTCACCGCTTATGCACCTGTATGTAAACCACCAATTATTATTATTATTAGGCGCCTGTGCATGCATCATAGAAAAGCATAGGCTGTATAGCATCTCCTATAGATCGTATAATGCTTCACTGTTATCACTCATCTCTTATGCACTGGCACGTTCAATGCATTGCACTGTTCATTGCTCTTGACGTTTACTACTTTTTTTTTTTTCTTGTGATACTATTTCAGCTTTGCGATTTAGGAAAATTTTTTGATAGTGGTTCTTAAGCCAGCGACCGCGAAAAGCACTTTCCAGAAGCTTATGAAGAAATTATTCACCCCAGTAAGGATATATAATCGTATTCATGTGTGCCGCGTGTTCTTCCAACTAATGAGAATTTTGCGACAGACCCAACACTGAGAACCACAGCTCTATATCTAAAAGTTGCGATGGAATTATATTTTCGTCGGTCGATATCCCCTGTCGACCTGTGTTTCAGTGGCACCAGTGACCATGGAGGAGAAAAAAATGTCCGCCATCAAGGTGGTGTTGACCCTGTTCCCCCGCATCCCCAAAGTGACCACAGTTCTCCTCGAGTTCTTCATCAAACGAGAGAGCAAGGTGTCGTTACAGAGGGAACCACTGCAGCATTTTGCGCAAGAACAGATCGTTCTCGCCGCCCAGGACATCCTCGAGAAGCTCAACAGGCAGATCATCAACTACCAAAACATCCGGGACACAGCGGAAAACCTAATCTGCTTGCATAACCTCGTTTACAAGAAGGACCCTGCCATAGCCAAACAGCTAGGAGAGACGTTTCGTCAAATGGTCATCATTGTTGGAGAACTGGCTACATCTCTGGAGAAGGTGTCTGATGTGCCACCAACGGACTGGATGAACATTGGGGATAGCGTCGTCGCAAAGACGGACAAGTTGAACGTGGCTACTTTGGCGCCTTTCTGGATCTTCATACCGAAGATGAGCGATTTCAACTGCGTCAAATTGCTCGGAGCTGGTGGCTTTGGGTGAGCTCGAAAAGCCGATTATTTCATTCTTGACCTGGAACGCCTCTCGTGACGAGCTACAACAAATGGCCATGCGGGAATACCTCGTCTTATCTTGTGTATATTTTATTATTTTACCTTGCTCCATTTCCTCTCTTTAGCACAGCGTCACTGTTGCAGGGCTGTGTACAAAGTGGTTCACAAAGCGAGTAATCTGGTGTGCACCATGAAGCTGGTGGCCAGCGAGCGATTTTCCAGGCACAAGCAAGCATGCGTGGATAAGATCGTCGCCTCGATTATACGAAGTCCATTTCTCGTCCGCTACTATTGCTGTTATGTCACAAAGGTAATTTGATCTTCGAGCAGCTGATACCATCATTGGCTAAGGGGTGCCCTTCGGTGCTTCTTTAAAGCCTGTATCCTTCGCATTGTTTTCTCAAAATAATGTCCATATATCCCACCTGCGCTAACTGCGTGCACGTAGCACTATCGCGGTATATTTTAAAAAACGTGTATCGATTAAAGGTGATAACCCTGTGTATCCATGTAGTTCCACGTGGTATTATAAGCGCATTTACGTGCGTCCTTTTGGTCCGTAGGAAGCTATGGTGACGGTTATGGAATACATCTGTGGTGTGGATCTGATGAGAGTGTGCGACAAAGCCGGTTACCTGCCAACCAACGAGGTACCAATCCGTGTCAGTTTCATCTTTCGAGTGCTTCTCAACACTTTCCATTTGGTCCCGCCAGATCCGCATAGTGATGGCACAGTTGATCCTCGCCGTTGAACACCTTCATTTGCGAGGCTTTTTTCATCGGGATATCAAGGTATCAAAGTAAGCTCCATTCTGTAAAATTCCTTCTTTGCATCAGATGTAAAAGAATGACCAAAAATAATGGCCTGTACTTGACCGATCGTTTCTCGAATACAAGCAATGTGAAACGAACTTTCCCATGACATGACCCGTAGAATTAGATTTTTCTTCGTATAAACTTGCTTCGCAAGGCTGTTGGTGCTTTCAAGTCATGGGTTCGCTACGCATGCGCCACAACAATATTGTGTGCGATTTTATTCCTGAGCCTTTTTTCTGCTGCTTGTGATCCAGCAAGTGCAGTAGAATGCCAGCGGCTGCACGTATGTCCTAGTTAACGTGGATTACGTCTTACATAAGATGATGTTCTCACTCAGCATGCTGATCATACCTGGAGGTCGCGTTAAAGTGATCGACTTCGATACAAATAAAGAATGCATTGGACACTGTAAGTATTTGAACGTGTATCACATTTACGCTAATAGTAACTCTTTAATAACTGGCGCAACATTTTAAAAAGTGACGCTGAAGACGCATTGAGTTCTGTTTAGGGTGTTCCACTGGGTACAACTTGAAGCCATAGATCTCCAGTGCTCTCCAACACTGAGAAGCATGCATCGGGAGTCTCCGTTGCTTGATTTCTACAAGAGCCTTGACA
>JARGYV010068638.1:0-12066 GCA_029532675.1 Ornithodoros moubata | reverse complement strand
TTTGAAGGTGCTCACGGGAAACCCAGGAAAAACCGTGAGCGACACAGGCGATGACAGGATTCGAACCCACGCCATCTCCCAGTCTTTGCGTGAGGCGTGACGCCTTAGCCCACTCGGCCACGCTGCTGGTCCGCTACGGGGGCCCCTTCTGAATTGAAAACCGAAACTGGCATTTGACGGCTGCTCAGTGCTGCCACCTGCAATGGGCGTTCATTCGCCGGCCACTAGGCGTAATTTATCCAATGTTGTCGTTGCTTTTGCTTGGATGGGGTTTTCGCAAGAGCTAATCATCAGTGCATCCTGTGTTTACAAGTTTATCTCGTGCTTCGAAACGCCTATTTTGGATGCAGAATTAACGAGACCAGTTCCCAACGAACATCAGGTGGATATGTAAAGCTGTGTGGAATGAGGCGTTTGATTTAGGCTTACATCAGGTCAAGACTCCCCAAAAACGACGATGGCTAGCAATAAACCGTCGAATGTTTTTGTGAAACCGGTGCCCATGAAACTGTTTGCTGCATGGGAGGTTGACAAAACGACGCCCAATTGTATACCAAGGTATTTGTTTTGCATTCCACCGTTCGATGCATTGCCCGTTTCAAGTTGTTGGGCGTGTTCGTAGCAAACCCAACTTTCGTGGCGTTATAGTGAACATTTATTGGCTACCCTCGAGCCATTTTAATAGCATTGTTCATAATGTGTAGAAGGGAAGAATTGAGTCGACCACACGGGCTGGTGTGACTGAGCCCTATAAATTACATTCGTATATACGTGCAAGGGGCTGTTTGGATCATTGGATTAGAGGCCTGCCTGCCATTCTGGGTGCTCCTCGTAAAAAGGATTCGAGCAAGACTGGAAAAAGAGCTACTTTTAAAGCCAAATTGGTTTTGCGCCCCATTTGAGATGGATTTTTTTCGGGTGTGAGTACAGAACGGAAAAGTAGATGAACCTTCCACTTGGTAAATTCGTTTACAGCTGAACGCGTGTTCAAATATGTTCTTTTTAACAGACTTCTCTGTGAAGTAGCTTTACTAGTTTCTTGCCCTTCTTTTCCTCTCTGTAATTCAAACATGGCCTTCGTTGGTCGTGGCCTCTGCGTGTCATCCCATCTCGGCTCAAGAGATCTGGCCAGAGAAACTCTCTGTCGATGAATAGTGTGGCCGAACGAAAACAAAATTGTTGATGGTGTGCCCGCGTTTTCTACGGCCTCTCCAGAAACTATTGACGCGTGAATGTTACTTGCCGCAAGGGCATACAAAAAAAGTATATCAGCAAAAGTGACAGTAAATGTGCTTCAGTAGTATTCCTGCTGTGGTGCGGATAGATAATGTTTGTTGGTTTTCTACCCAAAACAGAATACCCATGTTAATTGTAAATTTTGGTGACATTGTTTTCTGCCAATGGCAGGTTTTATCACATAGCACTTAGTATAGCTGTCATTTAGTCCTGGCTAAAGCACGACAGTGTGCGTTACTGTGTTGTGCATGGTATCAACTACGTGGGACGCTGAGCCAAGCAGCATAGCTGTGTCATTTCTGAGCCTGTCTATATAGAGTGCCTTGAATCTTACGGGGAAAGCCCAGGAAAAAAAGGCATACAACACTGCCGTTAGTGGGACCCACGGCCTCCCACTTGGTACGCAGTTGGGCCTGGATGGGTTTTACCAGAGGCCCTCAGAGAATTATATAGAAAGAGAAGAATTGAAGAACTGGGTGTCCAAGCAGGGGTTGAGTGGGAAAATGAAATGGATATGAGTGCCAAGTGGCTTGAATTGAAGTTGAAGGGGAGGAGACGAGTGCATTGTTAAATAATTAAGAATGACCTAATTTTTGGCTCCTAGTGGCTGTGCACGCTTGACCTTCTTTTTTTGTAATGTCTTTTCTGTGTTTATAAATGAAGGTCAGAAAGGCTGGAGTACTCTGGGCTGGTTCATAGTTCCTATTATGGAGGGTTCATAAAACGAGGGCAAAGCACACAGGAAAAGTTTTGTTCCTTGTGGTGGTGTGGGAATTGAGAAATTTTGCATTTGGAAATGTGACAGCATAACGACGAAACGTTGCCATCTGCTAATGCAATGGAAGCCATCTGCAGTGCTTGGCTGTGTGCCCTCAAGGTGGGGCTGAGATAATATCGTCAATGTTGGCAAAACATGCAGTAGTGCTCCAGCTTGACTTGTTTGAGAGAAAAAAGCAAAGGTTTGTCCACATGGAGGGAAGCTTGTGTAACACTGAGAAATGCGACTTCCTTGCCCATGCAGAAACATGAGGTTCATAAAGGAATTTGTTGCATCAATAGGAAGAACCAGATCGGAATAAATTGCTTTTCCAGTGAAACACCCGTTGTCGCTTTCATAACGATCAGCATCCTTGGTCGCTTCCTATGCTGCCAATGAAAAATTACCCTCTTGATGTGTTTCTACTGCGTGGGCCACCCCGTGGCCATGGCAGATTGCTTGTATCACCTTTTTCACACATTTTTTTTTAACATTAATGTTTCCAAATTTAGCCCTTTTTCGAGGTTAGTATTGAGTCCCTTTAAACATCTATTTTTGTGTGTACTACATGTGTGCCAAATTTAGATTTTCTGGCAACCGGGAATGGAGATGAAAAACCTACTCGTTTAGGCCCCGAGCGGGATATTGTGGACGCTTGAATTTCTCACCTGGTAACAAAATTTGAGGAGGTTGAGCAACTGGAACAATGTTCTTGTAATTCATACTCTTGCTGCGTCACAGGGCGCTAGTATTTTGTGACTGATGTTACTCAAATTGTGAAGCAAGGTGGGGGTCATGACTTTCTTGTTTTCAAGTTGGCCGTAAAGAGAAAATGATTGCAAAGAGGGCCTTGTGGGCAGATATTTGGAGCAAAAATGGCTCAAGATTGAAATGTAC
This sequence comes from Ornithodoros moubata, assembly GCA_029532675.1. Classification (NCBI taxonomy): domain Eukaryota; kingdom Metazoa; phylum Arthropoda; class Arachnida; order Ixodida; family Argasidae; genus Ornithodoros; species Ornithodoros moubata. The sequence continues at coordinate 9,176 of JARGYV010068638.1, read as the reverse complement.
CGAGAGGGGCCAAAATATGGGTAACCTTTGTGCGTTTGAAAGAACACAGGTATGGATAATTTGGAATGATTTGTTGTTGTATTGTGCCCTTTCAGGCAGTGTACCTTCACACTGACCAGGCTGATCCTCATAAAGCCCGTGCCAGGAGATGTGAGCTCTGTCATTGTGGCTGTCAAAATGCAGGTTAGGAACATTGTTTGCTTTTCTCGGCCACTGGTGTTTTGTAACGTAGCACAAACTGTGGCAGAGCTGCAAGCGAACCTTACGGTCCAATGACATCCCGGTTCCCAACAGTGGCTTGCTGGACAGTGAGCTGGACTTGACATTTTCATTGCAGGTGGGTCTTTGGTGCTTGTTTTGCTGTTGTTGTGAAGCTTTGATTTGCTTCTCAGTATCCCCACTACCTGAAGGGAGGCGGCAACAAACTTCACGTGATTGTGCAGCGCAGGAAAAGATATAAGAACAGGGCCATGTTGGGCTATAAGACAATAGCCACCGGTGTCATCAACATGTCCGAGGTAAACTATCCGAGGAGGAATTGGCATCTCTAAAGTTGGACATGAGAATGCCACATTTTGAGCATTAGTAAAAGAGTGTGCTTATTTAACAGTTTTAATAAAACCTTACTAAATAGCCATTTTGAACCAAAGAAAATGTAAGAGAATCCATTTTGGTTTATCTGTGTGTGTGGAGTTAGTTGAATGGCTCTTCCTGATAGGTTTGAACATGTAGAAGAGCGTTGGAAGAAGTTGGATCCTAGCAATGTGACAAACACCATGTGGTCTAAATTATCCCTAGTCTTATCCACTCATAGTTGCCTCTAAATAAATGTATTTCTCAGACTGAACATACGCAATACAATGGCAAATATTTTGACAAGGAGGTGAGGGAAGAAGAGTTTGAGCAAGTGGGTGGTTGCCCGTAGGTGTTACAGAGGCCCCTTGACAAGGACCTTGAGCTCATGAGTGAGGAGAAGGAGAAGGTGGATGCCATTGGCCGCATTCGTGTAGAAGCACTGACCTCTCAGCCCGTAGAACAGGAAGACTTGGACAGGCAAAAACATCCTCTCTTTGCCAACACAGGTGTGCTCTTCTTCCCTCGTTTCGTTGTTTCTTTCCTCTGAGCCAAGCGCGCAGATGCAGAACGTTCGGCCGACTACACGGACGACGAGGACGACTCGTCCTCCAACGACGAAGGTAGCGACAGCGAAGCGGTGGTGGACGATGCTGCTGGCCATGCAAATGGCATTTTGAGGCGTAGAAGGTCCTCGCAGATGCGCAAGGTGTTTACAAATTTGGTTTTCACTCGTTGGTTGTACACGTAGGTGGTCCTGTCAGCCTTGTTTAGTCTGGGTGGGACTTTTGCTTACCTTGGAAACTTGTTTTTTAGAGAAATATTAAGCAGAAGTTCATTGCACTACTAAAGAAGTTCAGGGTGCAGGGTGCCGAGGTAAGCGGTGGTTGTGAACGTGCGTGGTACGTATTCATGTGGTATCATTGAAGGCCTTTGATACGGAGCATTACCCGGAAGAGCTGGAGCAAGAGCTCATGCACAAGAACCCTCGTGAAATCCAAGACTTGCTCTTTGAAGGGCTGGACGACCTGTCGGACAGCGGGCCCGAAGCGGACGACCTGAGCATCTCGTCGACCCCCAAACCTAGTCTCAGGTCACTTGGCGTTTTGTCCCCGAGATGGGAAAGCTGTTGAGCCACCAAATTTCATTTCAGACCCTTTTTTTCGTCGTCCACGCTCGTCCCGCTAGAAACGGAAAAGGTGTGCCCCATTTGGAGCTTTGTTTTCTTTGCTCACCATTGGGCTTTTTCAGTCCTATTCGGAAAAACAGAGCGACGACAGCCTTCGAAAGGGAGAGTCCGACAGTGCGCAGGTACTTTTCAATGGATAGGTTCTCGAAATAAAACAACTACTAGAACGCACCTTTGCACTTGCGACCTATTTCGACTAGGTCCTATTCTCTTAATAACATTACATCCTGTATTTAGTGTAGTTTGAAAATTTTGTGGGGCTTTTGTCGTTGAGACTCTAGGCTGGGAGGTGGAATCACTTTCTCTCTGTCTGTACACTGCCATAGTTGACCCGTCACGTGACACAAAAGAAAAAAGGAATGGAGAAATTTGAATGCTTTGTAGTGTATGTTGAGCTAAAGAGAAATGAAAGAGCTTGTGACCCAGAAGAAGGGAAACGTGGCATGCAGGACACTGGAACGGAACAAGAGTATGGTGATGCTGCGGGGAGTCCACCCAAAACGACGCCAGACGAACGCAAGGAATCCAAAGAAAAGAAGGCCAAACTTTTTGCCAGGGAGCGACTGGTGTCTGCTAGCAAGGAGAAGCGGCCAGGAACTAGTCAGAAGGGGAGCTTAGACAAAGCAGTCAGCTTGAAGGATACAGAGAGCAGTGTGAGTTTTTTATATTCTGTATGCAATGGTGAAAGCAGTGCCTCAACCGCTTTTGCGAGTCTCAAGTGGCCAAAACTGACAATGGTGGTGGTTGTATTTTTTGCAGCCCCGCAAGTCTGTGGTAGACCAGTTGGCGCGCATTTTCCCCACGGATGACAGCATTCCAGAAAAATTAGTATTGGTGGATGCGGGCGGTCATCCCGGAGGACACGGTGTTGCACAAGCGCTGCAGACGGCGGCGCAACAGAGCTGGGTCGTTACTGCTGGGACGGGGCCAGATTTGCGGGCCTCTCTGGTTACGCTCGTGAGCAAGATTCAGAAGTTGTGAGTTGCCTCGTGAAATGCAAATGTTGATTGTGTGCATGAGATGCCAGTGTTTTGGAGCTGAAAGCTAGCCAGAATGGGTTGGTTTTGGGAAAGCATTTATAGGAATGGGTTTCCACGTGCAGCTGTAACTGCAACTCGAAAGCACCGCCGGTGATCCGCGTCGGAGTGGTTGGTCCGGACAGCTTTGTTACCTCGGTGCTGAGGCTGTACGTGGAACATTTTTCCAGCAAGCCTCCAGAATGGCAGCATTACGTTCGTTTCTTTATCATTCCTCTGGGTGAGCTTTATGGAACATTCCTCCAGCTAGTAGGAGAGATGATACAAGGAAGTAGAATAGTGCAATTGTGCAGGTGCAAGTACGATAGGCAGGTACCTGGCAAGCATCGACAACTGCTACATGGCCCAGTTTGTAGAAGCCAGTTGGAAAGAGCTGGTGGAACACGCTTGCGACGCTTCCTCGGAGTGGCAGGAGCTCATGGATCGTGTTGTCAACTATCTGTCCAGTGCCAATGCGGTCCTTCAACTTCCTGTAGCAGAAGTGATGGCTACGTACAAGGAGAAGAGGTATTTCTCTTCCTTGCTTACTATTTGTCCATTTGATTGCACTGCACCTAACCTTTCAGCTCTGACGAAGAGTCTCTGCAGGTGTTCATACCATTTATCAGTGTGAGTATTTTGTCTCAAAGGGCCCGACTGAGTGCTTGCTTATTGAAACACTGCCTTTTAGGATGTCAAGATAGGAATGATGGAAGGAGCAGCTACGTCAGGTACCCATACTTGCGTGCATTACGGCGCATCGTTTGATTGGGGACCATTTCCAGTGGATGCGGAAGAGTGCTCGGTTGCGCTCGGTGGGTCCCCCCCGTCGACGTCTCTTATGGAAAACACGACGCCACCTAACTCCCCGTGTATCGGCAACGCCGTCGTCAACACGGGGTGAGTTCCTAAATGGCATTTTGAAGAGGAAAAACTAAAAGGAAAAGTCGTACAGGAACTGTGTCCCTCCGCCGGCTACAACGGAAGCGATGGACCTCCAGCTGGACTATTGGACGGTGCGAATGGAACAGGGTAAAAAGGGGGAATGGAACAAGTTCACCTTGAAGCAGGCATTTCGTAGCCTGCAGGTGTCGCGTCTTCCGGGCATTGGAGAGACCACGTCCACCTCGCTTACTCTCACTTATGTGACCAAAGAGAAAAAGCAGAAGAGTAAGCACGTGTTCAGATTGCTCGCTTTTTTGCTCGGCATGCTCATTTTTGCGTCGCAATTGTATTTCTCTCGGGACAAACAAATAACGCCAACAAAGTCTCTGTTTTGCTAGTTACTGAATTGGGCACTGAAAATGAGGAAAGGTTTTGACTGTTTAGTCCTCCAGGAAAGGATTAACTATTGTCAGTAGATGTGGGCACGAAAAGCCTAACTATTAGACGAGCCTCGCTTGTTGAGTCCCTAGCCCGAGTATGCCCGAGGGTGATGGGGCCAAGTGAACCCAAAAAGTACCGCCTGCCTCTTGCACTGAGCACATTGGAACAGATGTTACGTGAAAATACTGCAGCCTTGGAGTGGCTTGAAAAGCTCTGATGAACAAGTTGGGTGTGTTGGTCCTACCTCTGCTGCATCTGCAGAGGGTACTTTGTATGGCTGTCTATTGCGTCTCGTCTTCCCTCAGGCCGAGCGTCCTTCCAGATGAGATTTGTACCGCTTGAAAGTTGGAAACACAAACTTATCCACGAGCTCCGGATCGTACTCCACACAACGTTGACACAAGTGATGTGCAGAGAATTCCAACACAGAGGGGCAATTTATTCCGTGAACGCCTTCTTCGTGTATGCTGTGACGTCCTCAAATTGCGTGCTGTACGACGTGAGCACTGGCGCCGCATGGTGGCTGGACAAAAAGAACATTGACGAGAGATTCCACTCTGTCGTCTGTGGTCTCGTCGGCAGCAACGGATACGGTGGACCTTGTTAGCATCTCTTTGGGCAGTATTTGGTGCTGCTGAAGTGGCTGTGGCCAAAGGATGGAAGTGCCGTTGGGAGCTGGCTTCGTTAGAAAACTCTTGGGGCCGTTTGAGCGGGATGTTCGCAGAAGTCGTGGCTTTGAGAAATTCCATAACCGTGTGGATTGTGGCGTCCTGTGCAGATTGCAATGTTACCCTCCCTTCTCAGTGTTTGTGCACTGCTTGTGGCTACTTATGTGGATTTGAGAATGCCACTGTCTTCGTAGAAGCTTTGTGCGAGATTGCAACAATTGTGTGTGGAGAGCTATCCCAGCTCACGTGTGCCGATTGGCACGTAACAGCCACCTGGGGGTCGTAGCGTGCCACACCCTTCGTCCTTCGCGGATGTGCTTGCGCAGAACGCAGCCCACGTACACTATTTCCTATTAGAAAGTTTTGAAGAAAACGTTGCAACCGGAAGTCTACAACAGCAACTGCATATAAAAATGCTATAGATTCCGCAAAAGATGAGCAGTATTGCGGAAGCATCGGGCCTTTAGCCGTAATTGCTTGTGTCTGTCCGTTCAACTGACGGTTTGTTAACCCCAACGAGTGATTCCTAAGAGAGTTGACATTGCCATGGTGTGGTACTTGGTTAAGTGTAGGCTCTGCTCAGTGCGATGTTTGTAAAAGCCTTCCCTACCCAAGAAATGGCTTTAGCACAGCCAGGAGCTGGCCTTTAGCTGGGTATTGTTAGGCGGTGCCACCATCAGAGACCACTTTGATAATTGGCTCCATCCTTGCAAAGACAGGTACCCCTGAAGAACATAATCCTTGTAGGCCATTGCAGGATTGTCTCTCCCTGCACTTCTGGAGCAAGTTAGACTGGCAGGTAAAAGCTGTTTCCTCTGCTACAATCAAGCGTTGAAAAGTCATCTTTTCCGGAAATGGCCTGGGACTATGAGATTCTTGTTCAGAGCATTCCGTGAAGTCCAGTGATGAGCATAGGCTAGAGTGGCATGGCAGTGGCTTGGCATTTCTCGTATCTATTTTAGGCTCTAGCAAAGGTGTCCTACGGCGTACTTGCCTGAGAAATGAAACGAGGCAGAATATAAGGAGCTTCCTTTGGCGTGGCTATCCACAGAGCCTGCCCACAGCACGGGCATTGGCCAAGGTGGTGAGGAGCCTTTGCTGCATGGGCTGCAGACCAGTGAAGGCTGACAGGAAGGCAGAGTGGTATTTAATTTTGGCACCCTGTATCTCCTCTTCGGATGGGATTCCACGAGTGCATTAGATGCCGGTTGGTAAGCTGTTGTGTTTAGGCTCCTTTCGGTCGGCAGCACCTGTGACAAGCTAAGAAAGGCTGACAACGCAGGCTTGGAACCCGTACGTAGAACGTGACCATTTGGCTGGGAGACGAGGTCAATGCCGATTGTGTCGGCCACAAGCATGAGTCTTGTTTCATTCTCCTTTTAGTACCATTGATTTATAAGAGAGAAAAAAAGCGACATTTATATAGAGGTACGAGATCCTAGCGGTATATTAATAGACGGGAATGTCTGCCAGCTCGAGTGCCATGATCTTCAGCTTCAACTGTAGTCTCTGCCGGTGCTCGAGATAGTGCATGTTGAAAATGTCTCGACAAAGATATCGAGGCAAGAGCAAAAGGAAGGCCACGCAGTTGATAAAGCACAGAGAGGTATGATCTGGTGAGCGACGGCAGCTTTGTCTGTATTCTCGGGAGCTGTGGCGTACTACGGTAGGCTCCTCGAGGTGTTTAGTCTCAATTGAGTTTAGTCTCAATAGGCTACAAAATTTATCCTAACCGAGCGCTCCTTGCATAAGCACGGACTCGTAAAAGAAATTTATTCACAGCCGCTAGCGTGGGCTGTGAATGCTCTTTAGCAGGTTCATGCTCTTAGTTTAATAGTACTGTACAATGTTGGGAAAGTGTGTAAAATTTGGATGCTGTCAAGGTAACACTCTAGATGTGCTTTTGTTTGCTTAGTCATGCGACTGGGCAAAAAGAAAGAACGAGAAGCTGACAAGGAGCCACGCTGCCAAGTGGTGGAAGGCGTTCACCGTCTCATCTGCTCCTGCAAGAACATACAAGCACCTCTGAAAGGTTACTCTCATTTTTCTCCTCAGTGGAAATACTGCGTAACAACCAGGGTTATGGAATCAGTAGGAGATCGAGGAAGGAGCACACAAAGGTCACAAAACTCGATTGAAAGGGAAAAGCCCTTTCTACATGAAAGGGTGGAACCCAGACGAAACGTGAGCCTACACGTGCCATGTTTTTGGATGCCCATACTGAAGCCTTTTTAGCAGAATGTCAACGCTATATTTAATGGGACACCAACAGATGACAGACAGAAGGCCGAATAAAATGCAGGAGCATTGTAGTTTGAAATGCTTCCTAATGGTCTTGAGAGCATTGCCCTGCAAAACACGCATTTCCATCCACGTCTTCCGTGCATTGTCCAGGGTTGTTAAAAGTTACTCTGGCATAGTTGCAGACCCTAAGTATCTGAGTATGGCTGCAGCTACTTTTGGCAATTCTCTTCACGGGCATATCACAGTTGTCGCTGAATAGTTTTACAAAGTCGCTGTATTGTTGGTTGCCAGGATTGCAGGCACAAGACTGAAGGGACAACTGAAACCAACAAACTGTGAGCAAGAAACAAACAGTTCTATTGTCAAATGGACAATATTTGTATCATTATCCGACTGGGGTAGGCACCTGCTGTGGCAAGCCTGGGGTTCTCGGGGACAACTTTGATATTCCACTGGCAAGAAAAACATGGCCAGGCGTGGTACGCTTGCTCGCATCGGAAGCCTCGTCTTCATTTGCAGTCTTGCAACCAATACTGATACGCCAATTGTCGGGAGGAGCGCGATAGTTGTTCAGTTTGGATTTTGGTTGGATACTCAGTTATTTAACAACCCTGGCAATGTGACTGTCAACGCGACACAGACACTCGGCACCTCCGCAAAACCAAAAGTGTCTCTTTCTTGGTCTCTCATACTAGCTCATTACAGTAAAAACGCGTTGCAGTACCACCAGATTTTTCAAATTGCAAAGATAAATGATGGCGCATGCTGCCAACTTTGTCTGGGAATCCCTGTTTGATTTCCTTAGCCGTTGCTTAACAAACGGATTGGAATGTGAAGGCCTTGTTTGTGGCATCATATACATAGTATATATTACGTGGCTTTCAGTTGTATTTCACTGTACGGTCGCTTCAAAATTACTTCGGGGGACCAGTTCAAAATAATGGCTCGGAGAAAAAATTTATGGGAGAAAAGTATTACAAAATTTGAGCACAGGTTGTCAGCCATACTGTCATTTTTTTTTTCTTGGAAGCGATTTGTGCTCTATCTCGTTCGGAAAAGGGATTTAGAAACGGGTGCTGTGACGATAATAGGGGCTGGAACCCAGACAAATAGGGAAGGGCCTGGAATTGCCTTAGAACAATGAACAAGTGCGTCCTCGAGCTGATTGGCTTTTTCACTAACTTTCTGCTTTACCTTGTGAAAAAAAAAACTTTTTTTCCGGTATCAAGTACGAAGACTGTCCTTTGGAAAAATGTCACTATTAGAAAGCATGCAGCCATTATTTGTTGTAAATGCCCAACTAATGATGAGAATGGCTAGACTTGGGATAGACTGGTTTGAATGGGCTAGGAGTTGCTTCTTGGATTGAAGATGAGAACCAAAAGAGGTTACCATAGAGCATGGGCGTCGATGTGTGCTCCTCTTGAGAGAGTATTGTCAGTGCAATTATTTCATGACACTACCAGAATATGTTTTGTGCGTGTCCTGCTTGTAGTATTTTTTTTTATATTATGGAATCTACATAACCTTTCAGTTTTGCTGCCTCTTATAGAGTGAGTGAGCGGGAGACCTCCTTAATTTTGACCACTCATGTCATGGCATGGCACAAAGTGATGTGATAACTGGCTTCTGGTTGAAGCGGAGGAGGTTGAAATGTCAAATTGTTGTTTCTTTCAAGTGACAGTGGATGGCGTCGATTGGACGGGAGTGAAATTCTTCCAGCTGACATCCCAGTGGCAGACGCACATCAAGTACTTCCCTGTGGGTCTGTACATAGTCCCAGAATGTGGTCACTAACATCATTCGAATGGCTCAACTTGTGATGGCAACAACCCTATTTTTTGCAGTTGAGGTCTTCTTATTAGGTGTCTTGGTAGGTAGGTCATGTCGATGCATATCATCTAGGCTGACTACAGGATGGAGTTGTGTTTGCCAAGTGCAGTTATTTGATTGTATAATGTCTATTTGGCTTTTTTGTGCATATGCAAAGCAGGCACTTGGTGTGTGTAGGTTAATGTTTTAAAGGAATGGTGTAAAATATGTCGTTGTATTTGTAGAGTTTGTTAGAATCTTTTGCCCACCGATTCCTGTTATGTTGCAACGCAGTGATGTGTACGCAGGGCTGAAATACTGGAAAGGGTCAGAGTCAGATAGGGTCAG
>JARGYV010068636.1:0-15671 GCA_029532675.1 Ornithodoros moubata | reverse complement strand
CGTTTCCAGCAAATAGGGTCAGGAAAAGATATCATTCGGAACGGCGATTGGTCATCGCCGTGTTATGTGGTGAAGTTCTGTTTTTAGAGTGTACTGCCGAGCTTGTGGGGGAGTATTGAGCATTGGCCGCTTCAGGGATCGTGGCGAAGGGGACCTGAGGAGAGGCGGACGTGGCGGTGGCATCGGCAGGGGAGGATTCCGTGGAGGCCGTGGCCGGGGTGCACCTGGACCTCGTGGCTTTGATGGGAGGGGCAAGCGCGAGTTTGACAGGCAAAGTGGCAGTGACAAGAGGTGAGTGCTAAAGCTTTGCTGCGCCGTGACACTCGTGGCTGTCTTCTATGGAGGTACAGGATGTTGTCAGTTTCGTCATCGCCCACTACTGGCTAGTATGGAATGGGGACCCATAATTGTACGCAGCAGCTTTTCTGTGAACGTATGGTCATTGCCTTGTGCTTGGCTTCCAGCAGCGTAAAGCCCGTGGACAAGAAGGGTGGCGAGGGACAGTACAACTGGGGCACGGTCAACGATGACTTGGAGTAAGTGTAGCCCCATCTATGAGTCTCGTGTGGGCAGACGGTGTGAAGCTGGCTTCCATGTTTCCAGTGTCCAGCTGAGTCCCTTTGCTGGAGATGAGGCTGCTCCTGGTGAAACGAGTGTCCTTGACAAAAGTGGAGAGGAGCACTCTCTGGAAAACGCCGCCGACACAAGGTTAGTGTGTGCTGGCTTAATGGCCCTCATCCCCATGGTGCTCGACCAGAGTAAGAATGCTCCAAGTCTTTCACCTTTGGGGACACAGAAATCAATGGCAACAGTGTAGAGGTGGAGTTTTCCTTGCTGCCACCTCAAGGATTTGCTGTACATTCTTTGAGAGAAGTGTTACCTTTTCGTTGATTTCCCAAAGCAGTGTAGTTTACCTTTTAATAGTAGGCATTACGAGTACACATATATTGCATGAGCAATTACACTGCATCTGATTATTTGTTACGAGCGTGTGACACTGTGGGATGTTTTTTTGGTGGGTACAGCAAAGAAGAGGGGGGTGAAACAGCAGAAGACGAAGCCGCTGCTGCCGCCGCTCGGGAGATGACTTTGGATGAGTATAAGCGAGAACAGGAGCAGAAACGTTCCCGCGCCAGCTTCAACATCCGTAAGCCAGGTGAGGGAGAGGAGAATGCCCAGTGGAAGAAGATGTATGTGCTTAAGAAGAAGGAAGGGGAAGAAGATGATGACGAGGAAGAAGAAGATGAGGTAGGTCCTCTCGAGAAAGCACATTAATACAGTAATGTTCCTCGTAGTTAAAGCGGCAGGAGGCCCAATTCTGTCTTGCAATACGTGTAAATCTCGAGGTGGAGATTCGTCGAAGACTCAGTCACTCTTCAGGCAAATAACATGAAGGTGTGAGGGTAGAGTTTTCAGGGATGATGTTGGTGATCACCGACTGAGAGTCCTTATCGGTGAATGCATTAGCTGCTGATGCTGCCCTTACTGTCAGATCGGTAATGCAAGGCTAGTGGATGTTGCTGGCAGAGTATTGTCCCCAGTGCTCAAGATGGTATTTTGTGCAGGATGACGACGAATATGCCAGGCGTGGACGCCAGCGACAGGTCGTCGACATCGAGATCAACTTTGCCGACGCTCGCCGACAACGGGGAGGAGGCCGCGGCCGTGGCATGGGGGGGCGTGGCAGTCGTCCCGGAGGGCCCCAGGGCGACAGGCCCAGTCGCCCCAGGGAGCCTCCACGTGGTGGTGATGGCCACACCCCCAAGCAGTCCGCTCCCAAGGTGGACGACTGGAACGACTTCCCTTCCCTCGTGACCGCCTGAACCACAGAATCGCAGCAGCAGCGAGATGTCTTGTCCAGTTTCTTTTTTCTCCACTGTTCTCCTTTTCTTTTTCCTCGTAAGACACACAGGTCTTGATGGAAAACCATTTTTTTTTTGTTTTGTTTTTTTGTTGAGGTTGTCGGTGCAGATGAGTGGCCAATCCCTGTTGCACGTTTCAACGGGCCCAGTGAGCTCCCGTCCAACAGCTGCACCCCTGAGCTCGACACGTGGTTGAGGTCAATCCTGTGTGCTCGCAGATTTGTGCAGTACACTGTGGAGTTGGGCATGCTGTTGCACCGTTAGGACTCAACCTAGTTCAGTTTCGTCCGTTATCCACTGAAGTCTGGAGAACGAGGAACGAAGTAATGTAACTACCAACGAGAAAAAGAGTTGTGATTGGACGCCACCCTGTAAGTTTTGTTGTCTCGCTGTGGAATTAAAAAGTTTTTCTTGACACTCGTTCGCTTCTCTTGGCAGTTTTGCTTTGGAGGAGATAGTGTGAAGAGATCTTTTGTTTGATGTGGGACTGGTCATTGATGTTACTCTTACGGGGCTGGTTTGTTGTGCACGAGTTTTCAGAACGATTAGTGCAGTAAAATGTGTAACTCTGGCCTTCAGCATCTGAAAAGGCAGGGTTTGCAATGCAGTGGTGTGTGGATGCTCCACATGTCTTCAATTTTATGAAGCATTTCTATATATCATCTCTTACCATCAAAATGTGTTGTATTATATTTGTGATTAAGGGGCATTATCTTCCCTTTATGCATAAGAGTTCTTAAAAAAAAAAAAAAAAAAAATGTCCACCACTTGCTCCTTTGGGACTTTGGCAAGACATTAGTGAATATGGAATCAGGAAAATGTATTTCACTGAAATGCTTCATTGTGGTCAAAGCTTCCCTGAAAAGTCTTAATCGTGTTTACATATGGAAATGAGCGTTAGGTAAATGTATGCCCTCCACCGTGAAAGGGCACCTCAGGGTTGCTTCTGTACACACTCCAAGCACTGGGCTCGGTGTCCGCTATAACAGTCACAAGGCTTAGGAAAAACAAAAAAAAACTACCTTCAGAAATAAAGCCGAACTGCATGTTAAGTGTTATCTGAGCTGATAGGTTTTTTTTTTTTTTATCTACGCTAGTTAGCTAATTAAGTAGCAAACATTAATTAGTGACTTGAGAGCAAAGTTGTCAGTTGTCTGGTCTTAGTAAGTTCAGGCATTTTCGAATAAAGTAGCCTCAACGTGATGCCCTTAACTGTCTCTCCTGGCCAAAAAGAAAGCCCTCCGAAACTTAAAAGAGCACCACGTGACCGCCTGCTCGCGCGAAAATGGAGCGCTCTCAACCGTACGCTAGAGGAGCGATACCTGCTACATGCTTTACCCACAGGGCTTTGCTAGACGGGGTTTGTTGTTGACGTTAGCCACGGGATAGACAGCAGTCGATGGCTAACAGCTGCAGAGCGCGCAGGCAGCTTCTCCGAATAATAACGATCGTGGTTGTAGTTTGATACGTTACTTATCGTGCGATGGAAAATTCGGACACTTTTAATTGCTCACAAAAAGGAATAATTATAATAAACGCAAGGACTAGAATGTGTCGTCAAAATAAGAAAACAAAAGAAACTGTTAGCCTATTAACTTGTACGCCTCAATAGCCTGCAAACTGGAAGTTTTGCTCTCAAGTCACTAATTTAAAACGTTCGTTAATTAATTAAGTTAGCGTAGATGAAAAAGAAATGCCTACCATCTGTTCAGCAGGCGACACTTAACAACATGCAGTAGGTTTCGTCTCCGAAGGTAGTTTTTTTTTTTTTTTTTTTCTACTCCGGCGACCGTTATCGCGGGCACCCTGTACGCATCCTTGTACAGTTCATGTCTCATAATGCAGCAGTAGCGGTCAGTATGTTGGAAATATTTAGGACGTATTACCAGAGTCGGAAAAAGAACCTCTTAGGTGACTTCCAGCCATACGTGAGGAATATCAACCTCGAATCATGTTTGCAAAACGAAGTTTCCACGGTCTCTCAAATACTATGAGAGCAGCCCTGTGCACGCATACGCCCCTGCGTTTCCTTTTTGGTCTGTTTCCTTCCTGTAAGTTGGCTTTTCTTCGTGCACGGTTGCAATGCGTGGAGCCCGTTTTTGCAACGCAGATGATAGTGACTCGCGAATGATGTCGACGAGGCGGCGTGTTGGTCCTGGTCATGGGTAAGAGTGCCCTGGGTCGGCTTCGTAAGCGGCTACGCCGGCACATAACTTGACAGAGTCGGCAAAATCCCAGAAAGTCCGTGTACAGCACGTTCGATGCGAGTCAAACGCGTGTCACCACAAAAAACAACGTTGCGTGAGACCCCTGGTCATCGATGATGCAGTGTGCACCATCGCAAAACTGCTTGGTACAGGGAGCGTTTCAATCAAAACGTCCGGGACTGGCTTTTATAGGGAAAGAGGGATTTTACATCCTTCCCTTTCCTGTCCCTATATCACCTCCTCCCTTTTTCCTTGCGATGGAGCAACTGCCGCCATCTCCGAGGGGGCTCACCGTTCTAACCCTCTCTTACCCCTCCCCCCCCCCTCTCTGCGAGTTGAGACCTCGATAACCGAAGGGCCTTTTTATTTTAACTACAACTGCTAATTAGTCTTGCAGAGTGGAGCTCTGCTCGCAACGAAATCAAGCCACACGTACACCTGTGGCCGCTATTGGGACGGCCAGGAAGGACAATAAGGAACTATTGGTCGAAACCGTCGCCTGTTTCTGTCTCTTTCGTGCCTTCAATTTTATTTTTGGTCTTTTGTAGTCATGTAGTGCCTTTGGAAGAATCCTTTGAAACTTTGAGAAACAGTGGGATTGGAAAGTCCTGTCTGCTTGAAACGTTTGTTTTGGCACATCAGGACGGGGGTTGGGCCTTAGACTCCGAAATTATGGTGCCGTCGGTGAGGATTTATTATGATAGCTCTAGTTCCGTCGTGGTAACACAGCTTGCGAGCAAAACACCGTGCAGTGTGGCGCTCCAGAGGTGTCTAATGAAATGACAAAACCTTTCGTCCTATAGGTGCGCGGATCGCTGTTGAGAAGATTTATCTGCACACGTAGGCAGTATTTGGCAGGCGCATATATATATAGCTGATGTGACTTGTGAATGCTGGCCACCATGGCCAGTTGGCTCGAGGCTCGCGCTTCCCAAAAGGTGGCTTCAATGCCAGAGCGCAAAAGTCCAATGTCCCGAAGCCCCAAAAGTCCATGAACCGACGAGACGGCACCTCTCGCTTCTGCTTCGTCTGCTACCAGCGTGAGTAGTTCTGGAGTGAGTCGCCTTTATGTTGTGAGCAAATATCTATATTGTCGTCAGCCCCGATCTAACAGCTCGTACCGCCTGCATGAATCGTCCATGACTGTCAGAGAGATGTTTCCTGCTGTAGCATATATACACTCGTTTCAGCGCTGCGCGAAGCTCGTCGCCACACGAGCTCAGCGCGATGACTGGGAGCCCCGTGTGTCCCATGGACAAGTGCGTTTGCCGACAAGGACCACCTCTTCTGTCCGTACGCTGGAACGATGTCTGGGCCGCTGTGGTGCGGAGCCAGGCGTTGTGTGCTTTCCTTCTCGTCTACACTATGTCCTACGCTATGCGCCTTTTTATCACGCAAGATCTGCTGCTCACGAAGACTTGTTTGTATCATTTCCGGCTGGACCCTCTTCTGTGCGCCAATGTTAGCAACTGGACTGAGACCAAGGACTCCATCGAGCGTGTGGCTAACAACTACAGCCTTCTCATGCTTCTGGCACAGCTGACGCCGGCAGCGGTGCTTTCCATTTTCCTTGGCCCTTGGTGCGACAAGTGAGTTTTAGAGGGCATGACCTACAGATCCTCGTAAAAATGTTACCGTTTAATAGATATGGCCACAAGATGCCCATCTTCATGGCCACCATGGGTGGCGTCTTTCAAGACTTCGGTACCATCTACACCGTAGTGGACATGGGGGCGCCACTCTACGCCAACGTCTTGTGCAGTCTTCCAAACGGCTTGAGCGGAGGCCTGGTCTGCGTACTAACTGCAGTGTGCAGCAATGCCTCCCTCTCGAGCCAAGGACCGCTGCGCACTTTACAGTTTCTCATTGTGCTAATGTCGGCCATGATAGGCATGGCGTTTGGCCAACTCACGGCTGGACACATTTTCCGTTGGGGTGGTTACTTGCCAGTGTTCGCCATGTCAGCCGGTATGCTGATGGCTTGCCTTCTGTGGGTGGCATTTGTCATCAAGAATCCACCGACTGCACACAAGGCCGACTGTAAAACAATGTGTAAAGACCTTCTGCAGGTGCGCAACTTTGTCAACGGAATTCTTGTGGTGGCTCGAGCAAGAACACACAAAGGAAGGGCGCAGATTTTACTGCTCATGTCTTCTATGTGTACTATTCTCTTCGTCTCTGAAGGTACAGGCGGCAGTGACTACTGACCTCTTTATTACGTGGACCGCACATTGCCAGGGCAATGGGTACGCCACCTTGTGGTGAACACTATGTCGCCCGTTGTCGTCGAAGGGTAACTGCGCATGTGAATCCGGAGGAGGGTAGCAGACGCTTTGATGACCAGCCATGACGTTCCATGCTGTAGAGCAATTGGAAGAAACCGTCCTTGCTGGGAAGAGAGCGCAGTCCACGCAATATAGAGGTCAGTGATTGTGAGACTTGCCTTTCAACTAAGTCAATGCAGGCACGAGGGGAATCAACTTCTTCTACGCGAAGAAAATGTATGATTGGGACGTGAGCAAGTATTCTGACATCAACGCGGGTTTCCTGTTCCTTCGCATGGTTAGTGTGAGCGTGTTCGTCGTCTTGGCCAACGTGCTTCTCCGCCTGTCTGATTGCACGATCGCCCTTATCGGCATCTGTTGCGGCATCATGCAAAGCGTCAGCACCGCTCTCGCCACAAACGAGATTCTGTTCTATGTGAGTAAGTACGTTTACTCGCCGTCATAAGTTCTAGTTCCAGCAGGACCCAGGCACACATAGACACGATTCACGAATGTGCCTTCCATTCAAACATTATTAGCCACGAACAAGACACACTGTGCAGGTTACGTACTGGGTACCTTAGATGCGTCCGCTCCAATCGGGATAAAGTCACACGCTTCGAAGCTCCTTGACCGAGACGAAACAAGTAGGTAAGGTAGACTCTACGTCGCTTGACCTCTGACAACCTTCATCCTTAGCCCAGGTGTTTTCCGTGTGGATCGCCGTCGAAGCTTTGACGCCGATTGTGGGATACGTTTTTGGCTCCCAGGTCTACAACGCCAGCATCAATTTCTTCCCTGGCATGCCATACGTCATTTATGTCATTTTCGAACTCTACCCGTTAGGTTCTGTCCTGTGTGTAGCTGGCCCAGACGGTGCACACATTCTCTGACAGATTGTATCGCAGGTACTGCTGGTTCGCGTACCGTGAACGACCATCTTGCACGTGCACTGGATGTCCGGAAACCTATGCTGGTGTGGGTACGTGCCAAGCGCCTGGTACCACCCTCGAGGTTTCCAAGCCATCTGCAATGCTCAGCGGGTCCTGGCAACTGGAAGTTGAAGGCTGCGCCTCAACGTCGGCGGACGTGGTGCTTAAAGGTTGCTCCAAAGTACATCCACACATGTCCAGATAGAAGCGAGAAAATGTCCCATGGCAACGACCTAGTGCAGAGCGGTGAATGCGTCACAACGCTGTGCCGTACGCAGGCTACAGCGCCGAAACCATACCTGAATATGCCCAGTATACTAGTTACTGCAATAAAGTTACTATAAATAACTCTGTGATTTATTGATGGCGGTCACATACAAAAGTAGACAAAGCGTTGCGATGTAGGTCGTCGGTGCGCAAGTGGACGGAGAAGCCCCGCTCCACAACGCCGTACACTCTATACCGTACTTGGAGAACGACTCTCTCACAATCCCTGCGACATACCGACGTGCGGACTTGTCTCTGGCACAGTGGTTACCCTTGAGCGCCGCCACGGCACAGTCCCGAAACACTTTGAGCTCCTCACAAATGTCAGATTTGGAGTGAGCGTCTCTCGTTCGAATAATACTGTAACCTTCCCTCTGACACTGCAGCGTCCTCTGTCTCAGGTCTTGGAACCTACAGAAGCTAGCGACGTCATCGTCCTCTGGCTTCGTAACGGGACTGTCTTGATACTGTCCCGCCTGAGCTTCCTTGCATGTGGAACTGTACTCGTTGAGAACCGTGTGCGAAAAACGAAGCAGTTTGTCCATCAGATCCTGGTTGCTCTTGCAGTTGTCGTTTTGGAATATCGGTTTAACGCAACGTTTGTAATCACGCACTACGCGGCACGTCTGTTCGCGGTCCTGATAGACGTTTAAGGTAGCTACAACGTTCTGGAAGGTCGTGCCGCATTTCATGTGCTGGTTGATCACCTGCTTGCCGTCACAGTCGTCGGGAGCGTACTTCTGCCGACTCATAGAGCAGCTCCAATTGTAGTCATTCACGTTGACCCGTACCCTCTGTTGCTCACGCTGATAGATTTGGGTCACCCGCTGGCAACGGGTACGGTTCAGTGCTCGGTTGACGCAGTTTGAGTACTGACGTAGTCGCTGGCATGATTGGGCACGGTCACCTTTGCTGTACAGGCGCATGATTTCGTCCAAGTGTTGCTCGCAGGTCGCACGCATGTTCAAGAAGACGTCTTCGCGGCAGCGCTGCCTGGGCCGTTCTACTTGGTCGTTGCTGTCATCCTCCTCTTGCGGCTGAACTTCGTATGCGACCGGACGAGCGGCCAGGGTGTCGTGACCGACAACCATGAGGATCAGCAACCCAAGCGACAGCATTGCTCCGCCCTGGGTTCTGTCCCGCTGTGCGGTATAGAAGGCACGAGCCCTTATAGCGTGTGCAGCACCACATATGTTACAGGCAGAGCCACCTACAGTAAATAAATCACGACTGCCAACCCACGTGACGTAGCACATCGCCGTAAGGATCCACCAATCACATCGAATGTTTCGGTACTTGTGATGACGGAGACCAGCCAACATCAGTCCCAAATGAGCACCGCTGTAGTGGCCAGGAAGTGAACTGACGATTAGGACGAAAATCGCGCTTCCCCTCTGAGCTATAGCCAGTACCACTTGCAGACAACCACAGACCTAGACAGGCCCCTCCGTCATCAAGCAGCATGAAGATACGTACACTATATATACAGGGCTATGAACGAAGACGCAAAAGGTTCCACTGTAATGTTGGTCATATGACACGCGAAGACAATGATAACCTACGTATTTATTTATTTATTGCCAACGGGCGGCCTTCTGCGACATCAGCGTGTCTTGTTTTTTTTTATGTTCTGTATCTCTGGAAGTACAACATGTTGTTTAAAATGTCTTTCTCATTCGTTTTTTCGACAATCTGAGCCGCAGTACATCATCACTGTAGGAAGTGAAGAGGATTCTTCCTTCAAATGAAAACCCCTATTTCATATAAGAATGTGTCGGAGATTTCCAGCGCACGTCAAAAGATCCCCAGGTGGTCTAAATTATCCGGAGTCCTACCCTGTGGCGTCGCTCATGATCGCAGTTATCTCGCGACGTAAACCCACCAATTATTATTACTACTATTTCACATAATAAAAGTATACAGTGTAGCAAAACAGCATCCCGAGCACCTTTTCTCGAAGTCGGTACGCGTAGACAATTCGACGTTTACGTTGTTTATTTATATTACTATTTGCGCTATGTATGTTTGTTACGTCCCGGGGTTCACTAAGCCATCGATAAAATAGCGTAGGCGCAGGCGAACCGGTGGACGAAATCCGTAGCGTAAAACGCCTAAGTTTAGGCACCGGAAAGGACGATAGACAGCTCTGAGTCTGTCTATCGTCCTTTCCGTTGCCCAAGCTCAGGCATTTTACGCTATGGACTCAGCCACCGCCTCACCGTTGATTGTTGCTGAAGTATGCCTGACACACAGTGAGTGGTTGCGGGTACGAGGGTAGCAAGGGTACATCCGCTGCGACAAAATGTGGTTTCGTGAATCGCAGAGCTGTTGTAAACTGACGTAGACACATAAGCGGACAGCATCTTCGCTGTGATACGCCAGAACAAGGAATTCTCAGTGGCACTGTTATATTTGTAAGCACATCTTTCACTACATACACCAACATGCTGACGTGTGTCAGAAAACAAAGTGGATCGAACGATAATATCTATTATACACGACGCTTAGTTCGTAGCTGGGTTCATGGTCCGAAAAGGCAGCGTGTGATCTGCCCTTTCGTATAAACGCATTTGTGTCGAGCCGTCAAAGCACTCTCGTAGGTATATTTTCTTTGTGTCAACTTTTGTGTGTTTCGAAGTAATTATGATGATACTGAGGCAATGGTAACGATACTTACTGAGAGTGACAGCCGCAGAGCCCTGGATGGCCGTTGCAGACGATGCCCCATCACGTAGAGCCACGGAACCGGTAAAAAGCGCAATTTCTCTCATTGTACAAAGCAACCTCTAAAACAGGACCAAGGCGTACATTATGTTGACTACATGATTTTAAGGATGCACAGCACTCTGTAACAAGATCTTGCGTTCAAACTGCGTTAATGTCGTCTGAAATTCCCGCGTCGTTCGCAGAGCGCATAACACCGACGCAAAATGTTTGTGTTTAGAATGCATTTGGATATAATATCCGTAATATAAGCTGTGTTATACACTACAGAGCCCTCGGATACAGAAGTTTGCCTTGGAGATTACCTTATTTACACTTCGTAATCTTTGCCGCTTGCAGGATCCAGATAATTCGCAAGCCTTATGTTATCACTTTCCAACCACTAGGGGACGGCAGTAGCGTAGCGCCGCTGTAGGCTGTAGTGGGCGGTGTGTGTTGTCAACATTTGCCTTTTAAGCTCTGTTAGGTCTTTGTCGTTTTATTGACTTTTCTTTTTTCGTCGGTGTGTGCAATGTTGCTCGTCATAGCCGCCATCACTCATGTACCCGAGGCAGGAAAGGAAGCTCCCTTCATTTTTTATGTTTGTGCCAGAGAGAGTGATTGATGTGCGACATCCCAGTTGTCTCATCGTCGTTCTGTTATGATCCTCGCTATCGTTTATGGACAGACCTCGCCGGAAATGAAGATTGCCCGCTCGTAATTAGCTGGAGTGTCTCGCCCGCGGTACCTTACTGCACAAGTTTGCTCCCGATATCTTCCCGTAATAGCACGGATGTGTTGCTCAACACTATTCACGGGAAATAACAGGCCGCTTTGTCTGTTCTGTGTGAGATAAATTACACTGGTTGCATATAGGAGATGAAAGTCTGGCCGTTTACCGTCCCCGCTTGTTGCTGACGGAATAAGACGATCCACTTGAAGGAAGTACGAGAAAAGAAAGGTAAATGGGATTGATCTGAATGTAGGGGCGATGAACTTTGTTCATCTCAGAGATACAGGTGTTGTGACCAACTACCTGAATAAGGCAATAGAGCGTGAAACTAAAAAAATAATGTAAACCTTTGCAAAGTTGTAATATCCTGCTAATAGACGTCTATAACGGTCATTTTGGTATTGCTAGAGCTCTGAGTCTCCTTGAATGGTGCCTACTTTCGGTTGCAGTAGATCCCAGCTGCCGGGAGGATGTGAGTTTCAGCAGAGGCTATCCATGCGCTTTTCCTCGCAAGACAGAGGAGAAGGAAGTCAGGTGCCACTTTTGAGGACAAGGATCACTTCAGATATGCAGGTCTGTGTTTCTTGCGCATAAAATCTCTATACCTCAGTTGCCAGAATGATGAATAGGCTCGCAGGATGCACACAGGTGCAGCCAGTAAGAATCTGTCAGCTGGCGTTTTTTTCTTGCAGTGACCTCCGACATCTCATAAATACGTTCCCTCAATTATGAAAAACCTGAACCATAAAACGTAGCGAAAAGAAGTTCACATGCTCTTGGGAAGTTTGTTCCCCACCCTCTGTCGACTGAGATGTCAGTCTACATACGGCTTAATGCACCTCCATATACAATGTATACATATATATGTGTATAAAGAAGAAAGTAATACAGAAAGGACAGAGATCCAAGTGATAAGAATAGTCAAAAAGCAAGCGAGCTGGTGCCTTTGATAAATAAACCTGTCTATGTCACACACTAAGCAAAAAGCTTCTTTCAGTCTGTGGTAGTGTGGTAATCTTACCTTTGCAGAACAACGGCAGCACTACAGAGAGGCAGCAGCCGACAGACATAGTCATGTTGAAGGAAGGCGGTAGAGTGGACTGGGTCCTCTTTGTGCGCAAGCTTCACCTGGAACTCTTCCTGTTTGTGTTTGCCATGTCCTACTCGATGCGTCTGACTCTCACGCAAGACCTGTTCCTCACCAAGGCCTGCTATTTCCTCTACAATATAGACAACGAAGCCTGCAGAAACCTCTCTGGGAACATTACCATCAAGGACGATGTAACGCGGCATGCCAACATCAACAACTTATGCCTTTTCCTCATACAGTTTGTGCCTGCAGGACTTCTTTCTATCTTCCTCAGTCCGTGGAGTGAAAAGTACGGTAGCAAGATCCCTATCCTAGTAGCCATAGTGGGGGGTATCGTCCAAGACCTGACCACACTGTTCACCGTACTGGTCTGGACAACGCCTACTTACGTAACTGTACTGTGCGGAATACCCAACGGCCTCAGCGGGGGCCTCGTATCGGTGTGTGCGTCAGTCTACAGCAACGGTGCAAAGACAGTGTCCTCGGAGCTGAAGACGGTCCGCTTTGCGTGCATTTTGACTGCGCTCACTCTCGGGTTTCAGTTGGGGATGTTCGTGGGAGGTCAGATTTTCAATGCAGCGGGTTACCTTCCAATCTACGGGACGTCGGCAAGCCTCCTGGCATTGATGGTCGTGTGGATATGGTGGACATTGCCTTTTAGTTCTCACTTGTACTGTGCCAGCAGAAGAGAGCTTATGCGAGACCTGCTCAAGGTGAACAATTTTAGAGCAGGCTTTCAGTCCGTGTTTCGGAAGAGGCCTGGCAAGAACAGGACCAAGTTGTTGCTGATGATGCTGTCCTTATGGTTCATCCTCTTTAACAGCGAGAGTGAGTGTCCTTGCTTTTTTATTTTACTGACAAAGAGATATCGTTCTTAAGAACTGCTCAGTATGTTTGCATTCGTTTATTATATGACGCTGATTTCTTGCAGCTGCACGAAGCATCAATCTTTACTACACAAAGAGCCGTTTTGAGTGGGGACCGCTCAAATTTTCTAACGTCACTGCCTTCTTCGGCATCATGCAGTTAGTAGGGACAGCTGTCTGTGTCCTCATCTTCAGCAAAATATTCCAGGTGGCCAAATCAATCGCTAATTGTCTTTGTTTTCTTGACACTAGCTTTTCAAAATTCCAGTTGCGAGATCCAGCCCTGGCAATCATTGGCGTCGTGGTCTTCATGCTGCAGAACATTATCAAGGGTCTGGCAACCAAGGAGTGGATGTATTATCTGAGTAAGTATCGCGAAGATTAAGGCTGTCGGGAAACAGAAGTGTCCTTGTACAGGTTATGTAGTCGGATCTCCTGGAGGAGTGGCTGCTGTCGGTATCTCTTCCTACGCCTCCAAGTTGATAAGTCCTTATGAAGCAAGTGAGTTTTGACCTTGCGGTGTAGTCTTGCAAAGATAGCGTACTTGTGTGCAGATGGTGACAGGGAAATACTTGTTTCAGCCAAAGTTTTTTCGTTCTGGACAACGTGCGAGTCGTTGGTGCCTGCGTTTGGCGACGTCTTTTCTGCTCTGGTGTTCAATGCTGCTCTGAAATACCAGCCGGGGTTGCCATTCCTCATCGGGGCTGCCCTTCAGTTGTTTCCACTGGGTGCTCTAGTGTGAGTCTTTTTCCCTTTTTTCTTTCTTTTTTGTCTTACAGGTTTGGTTCTGTTGGGGATATTGAAGGCTTCAAGGAAAACTGGCAAGAATAGAAAGATGCCCCTTGAGTGCAAACAGTTAAAACGGGTACATCCAGCACTCGATGTTTGATGCCAATGAGTCTGTATACTTCAAGGCCAAGTTTATCTCAGTAAACTCGAGCATTTAGAAAAGGCTAATTTTAAATTTGGGGCTCCTTAGTAGACATTTGGTCACACTGGATGCTGTACTCGTTGGCAAGCAAAGGCTGACGTTCTGTGAATGCTTTTCTTTTCGCTTTCCTAGGTACTGCCTGCAGGTGCCCGAAGCAAATCCAGAGGACGACGACGACGAGCTGCTTGTGGATGGCAACTCTCTGCCGAGCCCCGTGGACCAGTAATGCTCCCTGCCTGCTCATGTGTGCATTTACCCAAGTGTCTTCCCCCCCAGCAGATAAGTCGACGTAGATACTTTGGGTGCTTATGCCTTGTGTTCTGCTGAATTGCAAGGCATGCGTAAGGTTCTTCCCGAGGGATTTGAAAACCAGTCACTTCTCTACAAAGACTTTTTAATTTTATTTACATATTTAAAATATTCAATTTTGCTATTTTTAACTTCTTTCTCGTGCCCAGTTTTTTTAGGAACCTGAGTTTTGTAGACCAAAAAACGAGGCCCGTTTGCCCGTGTGGATATGTACCCTCGCTGTGGCTGTGCTTTGAAATGAATACGACAACAGCCGACAAGATGTTGGCATGTTTGCCGCTTCTGCATCTTTTGGAAGGGATTCTGTTTTGTTATTGACGTCCTGGATTTCTTACTTTTTTTAAACGCAGTTTGCATATTGACTGCAAGACAGGTACTTTGCTATGAAGATACATTTTCACATGAATGCCACTGCATCTCACCTGCATTGACGTTGCACAGCTATTGCCATGTATATTCTTGAAACAATTTAAACCTGTTTTTAAAAATGTTAATAATCGCTTGACAACTTGCCTGGTTTCGAAGGTTGTGTTTTTTATCGTTTACTACTATTCCACCCAGTAGTGTTGGAGGAATAGAGCAAGTTGGCGCTCAACATGACATTTGCAATGCTATGGAGGGCTGAGATTGATCATTTGGGAGTTAATGCTCAAAGGAACAGTGAAATGCATCCTCAGAAAATAGTATGCTAATGCCAGGGGAAAGCATAACAAATTAGGTATGTCCCTAGAGGATTGAATATTCTACTTATAATTTCATCTCTATTCTGTGGGGGTGGTTCTGTGTTTGGTTTGTACAAGGCAGTTTACTACTACTTTAAAAATGAGGAGTTTTTCTTTCCCTTTTTGATTGAAGACTTCATATATGTGTGTGGCATTGTTCTGGCGTACTTCTGCAATATTGCTTGTGTGAGTGTTGTATGCCCATAATAGCCTACACTTTCTTCAGTGGCGACCCAAATGTATGAGGAGTTACACGAAAAGTCGTAGACAACAGAGTCTTGCTATAACAAATACAGACAAGTGCCTCAAAGAGCGAACCTTGACCCTTTTATTTCTGCGTCTTCGTTCACGTAACCAAGACCACCCAGACAGCGTTCTCTAGTGAAGCACGCAGGTGATTTGAGAGAGGCCCCTTTGTTACACTTGACTGGCTGTATTTCGTGCTGGTTTTTTGACCGTCAGGAGGAGTTTGACTTTTATTTCTATCATCTAGTCATACCATGGTGTGTAAGCTGTAGGATGGCAGCATTTGATGCCTATGAAACGAAGACTGTTGTCACTGTGTATGGTTTGTGTGGCGTGATGTTTGTCCCTTAGCAAATGCTGATACAATCATGTAGGGGCCTCTTTCTGAGCACGGACATAAGTGACTTTGGCACAGGGTCATTCCCAGGAACAGATGAGTCATTCGCTCATTAGAAGCAACAGGGGAGTCAGAATTTTAGCTTGGTCAATAACAGCTCAGGTGACGTAATCCGTAGTCAGAGAGAACATATACACTTCAC
>JARGYV010068616.1:0-13365 GCA_029532675.1 Ornithodoros moubata | reverse complement strand
AAAAAAAAAAGTTTTCCATTCTTAGTTGTTGTCCATTTTTTTAATAGTTAGGAGATTGCAAAGGGATCTGTGATGCAACAAGTATTGAATGGGAAAAAGAGAAGTAAATGTACAAATGAAGCCAGTGGGAGGGCATTTAGCACGTGTTAGGCTTGGTTTGTATGTTCTTTTTCACTTGCTGTCATTCCTAGTTGAGGGAGCTCTCTGGCATGAGTACAGATCACTGGAGTGGATTGTCTTCTGCACTCATGTGTTGTGGGTGCATAATAAAAGGGTCCTATTCAAAGTAGACATCCCCTTTGCGGACAATCGTGGGGGGCGTATCCTCGTGAGGGGGTTGGTAGCGTCTTGGGACAGAAAATTTGCTCAGGTAGCTGTGCAGTGCCGGTAAAGACAATAGTTCTTTTCAAGTGGTCGAAATGTGTGCAATTTGTCACTTGTTTGAAGGGCTTCACCCGAATGCAAACTTAGATTGTAATTTGCTGTGTGTTAGTCTGTCTTTATCTTGGATGTGCCATGTTGAAACAAGTTACTTTGGTGAACCTGTTATACCAAAATCCCTGCTGGAGGGGGGCAAGTTCTCCTTCTCAAACAATTCTTCTCGTTACAGTACATGTCAAATGTGCACTTCTGTTTGCCTTCTGCTTTTGAAATGCATGCAACTGTTGAACAAAGCTGGTTTCCTGTGTTATTTTTACAAATAGAGTGCCGTCGGTAAAATCAGTCTTTGCTGGTCTTCTCGGAAAAGATGTATAGTGTGGCATGTTGGAAATGTTTCCTGTCAGAGGCTTGAAAGGTAAGGGAAATGCTTCCCGATATATTCCTGTTTATGTGCACGTGCATTGTCCTCTACTGTTCTACTCCTCTTGGACGAAATCTCTCTAGAAAACGTGGCTTAGCAAAATAGGGATCAAACAAAGATGTGCACAGTACAAACGAGTTTATTCAACGTATGGCTTACAAAAAATCAGCAGGCAAACGATTACTGCTTGGCAAAATATGCCTTGCTGCCTTTTGGGTCTGGTCGCATTGTGTCACCTCCTGGCTTCCAGTTTGCGGGGCACACTGGAATGGATAAGATGCAAGAAGAAACTCCAGAGAGAGAGAGAGGGCCATTTACCTTCTCCATGCTTGTCGGTGAACTGAAATGCCTGGACCAGACGGAGAGTCTCATCAACAGAACGGCCAACAGGCAGATCATTAACAGTTATCTGGCGCAGGCGTTGTTTGTCATCGATGATAAAGAGCCCTCTAAAATAGGTCCATTTCTTATTTACATTAAGGTTAGGCAGTGGAGGGCATACCTGAATGGAATTCCCTCGTTTTCCTTGAGCACGCCGTAAGCCCGTGACACTGTGCACGACTTATCTGCCAACAGAGGAATGTTCATGCTGCCAAGACCGCCTTCTTTGCGAGGCGTATTTACCCTAGAGAACAGCAAAAATAGTCCTGCAATAGCGTTTGAAACAGAAGAGTTACTAACCATGCGAGATGGCAGAAATGACTATCCGTCGAACAGGCAACGATTTCACAGTTGATCTTGCGGAATTCGTCGGCGCGGTCGCTGAAAGCGATGATTTCCGTGGGGCACACGAACGTGCTGAAAGTTAACAGTTAAGTAGGAAAAATGAACGCTGTGTTTGGAAAAGTTCACTCACAAATCGAGTGGGTAGAAGAACAGGACAAGGTATTTCCCTCTGTAGTCGGTAAGCTTGATTTCCTTGAATTCACCGTCCACGACAGCGGTTCCCGCGAAGTGGGGAGCTGACTCGGTAAGCTTGGGAACGGACATTTCCCTAAAGAAAGCATCCGAATGACATTTCACACACACAGCGGCTGGATGACAATGTACTGGTTGTTCTCATAGCTAGTCATTAGCTGGAGCTTCTTATGCCTTGTCATCGATTAGCCCCATCAAGGCGTGCGAGGCAAACAGGATGCCCGTTAGGCAGAAAATTCCACAGCAATTCTTGGGCAATCGATGCCGGCCGGCATGCTATCAAAGATGGTCGCGCGCACAAAGAATCCTCGGGGAAGAGTCCCACAATTCGCGCATCAAACTGCTATCAACTGAAAATCCCAAAACGCTTTAGGTACAGCTTAAACTAATGTACCGTAAACAAATGTAATGTACCGACATTCATTCATTCATTCATTCGTCAGGCGCAGAGAGTAACCATTTAGAGCAACGGAGCATTCCTATGGATTTAAAAGGCATTATCCAAGCACAAATACCAGCTACCGCTCCATAATTGCTCCAACTGTAGTAGAGAAGAGTTACTTACAATATTTGTTGCAAGATTGCGATAACTGCAACACTACACAACGAGACGCTGCACGCAGACGAGTATGCTCTTGTCTTACAGACTGCTTTTATTACTTTTTAGTCACGTGACTTTGTTATAACGTCCAATGGGAACAGGCGGATTCGATGCAAGATTCGAGAAGATTCTGTGAGGTGTGTGTTTGGTCTGTGTGCGCGCCAAATTTAATGTCCGGGTGAAATTAGGCGCTGTTGCCATGTGCAGGCTACTTATCACCGTTGACGACCCATAAACAAGTGCTCCACAGCCACCGACAATGAAGCAGTACGTCTTATTAACCGGTATGTTATCTATCCAGTAATTATGGCCACTTGTCAATGAGCGTTACCTAAGATTTGTTAGTGTGATAGTCTGCCGTCTTGTATTGAAATGACGTGCACCACCCCAGCTATACTTATAACCCAGGTATCAGTACAAATCATTATGTATTTCCAAAATTTCACTATATTCGCTAAAAGAGATCTGGCGGAGGAACTTGTGTTTGCACTTCCTGTTCCAGCGCCTGCTTTTTATCTGCACTTTCCAACTATAACACGAAACGGATAAAATAGCATAAATGCTGGCGGAGAATGGGCGACGATTCAGACGTTTGGGTGGTGTCGAAAGCGTTATCGTCAGGGTCGAAAATTGATTCTCCTGTAATGAAGTACTTCATTGCTGGAGGATTTAGTGGAACACATTCATCATCTTTTTATTGGAATTAAATGGCACTTACGTATTCGCCACGGTTTACGCAAGTGGATCACAGTTGCCTAGCCTACATAGGCACTGTAGATGACACGCGGTTTCCATGTGAGTATATTTGAGGGGCCACTCTTCGGCTACAGTAGATACAAGGTGTGACGCATAAGGGGGACACATTTCAACAGCGTCGGAAAAATAGCAGACGATGCTTAAAATCGCTCACATTTTGCCGGTTGACAGCGTTTTGTCTGGTTTTATTGCATATTTTTCCCCCACGGGTCCAAGTTGTCGAAGATTTCACGAAATCTGTCGTTTCTCGGAGCCTCCGTCGCCAATCCTCCGGGTTGCACTCGGCGAAGCTTGAGCAAGGTTCTGTTCGCCATGCGCTGCCTAGGCGTGCTGATGTGAACATCCACTTCACAGTCCGAGACACGATCGATTTCGTGCGAGATACGCCAATGGAAATGCATTGGGTCAAATCTTTGACAATTTTTATTGTTATTTTGGCAACCTGGACCCGTGGAGGAAAAAAAAAAAAAAAAAAAAGGAAATGCAATAAAGCTTCCAGCCAAATTTTGTGGATAGTCAAAATTTGAGGATGTTAAGCATCGTCGTCTATTTTTCCGACGCTGTCGAAATGTATTCGGTGGCGCATCTTTGATAATAGCCCCATGTAGGAGAGGTATGACAATCACATTCGGGATTGGTCCGAATGTACATGAAATGCTGCCTTCGGAAGTTTCCATTGGAATTCAACCTTGAGCTTACTAACGGCTAGAAATCCAGGTTAGGAAAGAGTTACGAATGCGGGGCTGCATGTTACGTGACAGAATGGAACTTATTTCTCTTCCGATGATGACCCAAGTCTTGTCCCGATGTCGATGTGCGCGAGGCTCCCAATGTCTTCTGTAGCGGAGACAATGAAAAGAGCCATTGCGTTACTCTTTTGCTGTACCACGAGCGAGACGTGTCTGCCTGCTAAAAACTGGACGTGATACCAACTTTTTGGACCTCCATGAATAACGGAAATGGTGAACTTGCGGTGCAGTCTGATGATGTTGGCGGCTGCACGGGCCGTGTTTCTCGACCCAAGGTTCCCAAAGTGTTCGAGCTACCGCGTCAGTCATGTCTCAACTAGGCTAAGCCGAGAACGAAGTACAGGGTCATCTCACATCACCAAAGGGACCTTCCTCGCATCGAGAACGGGAGAACCGGACATGATGTAGTTTTGTAGGCTATAAAAGCGAGGAATTTTGTCCAACTCCAAGCCTGGAATTAAACTGCTTGTTGGCTCTCCTCTTTTACTGAGTGTTACCGCAACAACCCGGCCCGTTGGCTAAGTCCGAGGCCGAAAGTAGTCCCGGTCTGGCCTGGGATCTGCCCGAAAAAGTCCGGCCGGTTGTGCCGAATTTGATACTTTGGTTGACACGTGGCATGGGGATGTGTTCCAAATGCGCTCCTTCTTTCGCAATGGAACTAAGCTGAAGGTTGCTGCATTTGATGGATAACAACGAGCGTCATTCGGAATGAGAAGCCGCTCACGTGTCAAGCATTTCTCTTCATCTTGATTTGCGAAAATCCGGACTCGGTTGCAAAGTGGAGTCTTACACGCAGACCAATTGATTTTCGAAAGCGGGCTGTTGTGGCCAGCCTTCGTTTGCGCCGTCAGCTCTGACTCTTGCTTTGCTCTGCTTTGCGCTGCTGCGAGATACAAGTGCTAGAAGAACAACTTATATCGTTTTGGTTTGGTTGTCATGCGTCGCCGGAACCTAGATTTGACTGCTGCAGCTCCTACTACATTTGAATCAAAAATGGAGGACAGAAAACAGACCCCAGCAGCCATGCACACACTTGGGCATGGACCACACTCCATCCTCCCTCGTTTCGTAAGCACACCCAAATAAACTCTGCTCACCAGAGATAGCCTTCCGGCGCCATGCTCCTGACTGGTGGGCTTCGAAGCCCGTGACCTTTGTCCGTCGCTGCACTGTGGGAGAAAAGCACAGTCGGGTACCGACATGGATCCGTTTCCTGTTTGGATAAGCGTTGAATTAGTGCTGCTCACAATGGGAAACGGAACGTACGGCCAGGAGAGCTTCCTTCGGAGGGACTTTGAAGAACACCCTGCGTGCATGCCTGGATCCGTCCATCATTTGCTCTATTGATTCCTGTATCGAGCGACGTTTCTCGGGCCTCATCGCAATACTCCGCTGTCATACAGTATTCAGTGGAATTCCAATCTCTTGCTTCGGGAGTCACATATGTGGTAGGAACTAGAGTCCTTTTCTACATATCAATATCCCATCAGCTTCGTTGGGGCAAAGGCGCTTGTCCTCAGCAGACAAGAATCTCGATGAAATCAGCGTTTGGCACGGGATTCGATCGTATCCAGCAGAATTCTCACCTGAGAAGCTGAGCCCATGCGTTTCTCCTCTGCACCGTCCTATGGGACCGAAATCAATAGCTTCGTCGCCCTTTTATTGAAATAACCTTCGTTTAGGGTCATGCCGCCTATATAGCCCATCCTCGGCCTTTATTCTTGCGGCCTTCATTGCCAAATTGGCAGCAACTGAGATTTGTTTTTGCCATGTAACAGGTGCAGTAGAAATAAAATTAATCCACGTCACTAGTCCCAAGTACAGTCATCCATTTTGAACAACCTTATGTAAATGTTAGTACGCAATGGTCTAAAGGTAACTTGGTATCAAATTCGAGGGCAAGTTTGAACATCTTGGGCCTAATTATAGGAAGCGGTTCCCACCTCGAGTGTCACACTTCGACCCTAGGATAACACGAGGAGCTTTTCGAGCTAAACTCGTGACGAAATTTGTGTTGTCGTCTGTAACATGCTTTCTTTGGCTGTTAGTGTATTATTCCTTTCATGATGGGAGCAATGCGAAGAGAGCTCCCATTGGATGACCCGGCGTCGCTCCTCTCGCGTAGATTGACGCCAGTGCATATGAACAAAGTAATGGGTTCAAATATATACGTTCACAGTGAGCTTCATTACGTTTGAAAAAGGGGTTATTTTGCAGTAGGGTCTCCCTTCTCTGCGTTGCTCATGAACAAGCTGAAATTTCTTGCTATGAATCACCTAGAAAGTGAAATGTTAGAAAGAGAATCTGTGGTGCTGCCGTCCCCAGTCAACCCTGCTTGCTCAGTTGCGCTCCATGGACCTGGCGGTGGAAAAACCCGAGGGAACATCCAGAGGGCCGTCATCCGCCTCTTGCACGCCCGTTCAGACGCTGCTTCATCGACGTTTCCACAATGCTTCTTGGATCACAATGCATTTGCGTGCGATGGGCTCAGCGTTATGGCTAATAATTTACTCTGTCGTGTGAGTTCATCACATCTGTGGACCCTTTTGGATATTCAGAATTGGCACGAGGCGAAGCAAACGAGCCGTTCTTGCACGCTCGGTGGGTAGAAAACAAATGCTTACCATCAAGTGCTGCCTCCACTATATGGGGAAGGCATCCACTTCAGACCACAAAGAAAGATAACCTTTACTCCGCAATGGGAAAGCAGCAGTGAAATTTGAGCAAAGACGATCAGGAAGCGGAGATGAACAGGTCGCTCCAGCACTCAAGTACATACGAATACTGCTCCCAAACTCCCTCATTGACATTCACATGATTCGGTCAATTGCACTCGCGTGGTTCCACTGTTGAAAATCGTGTTAGGATATAACGGCCTTGGTATTCCACTCGGAGAGCAACTCTCGGCAACGCTAAATGAGCGACCGCGGCCACTGGGCCAGGACGCTTCGTTCACAAGTCGAGTGCAGGTCAGGCAATGCCATTGACATTTCCAGATAACGCGGGAGAAGCACCGTCCATGTCACATAAACAACATGTTTGACACGTGTCACATTGTGTACGAATATCCGTCTCAGAGTGCTCCGCGTTGCTTGTGTGAATTATCAGCTACTGTGCGCTGAGCGTTACTCACAGCTGTCTTTGAAAGCGATGGAAACAAAAGGGAACCGAATCGAAGGAGTTTAATGGGAAGCGTCACAACCTGGCGAAAGAGGCATCGTAGTCACAGGAAACGCAGTTGATCGTCTCCCCAGATGTTTCGGGCCATCATCCAAAGGCTGCACATTATAGCCGTGGCCACAATCACTTTGGGCAAGATGCTGACCGTCAAGTGGGCCATACAAGTCAAGATGACTGCCATGAACAGAAGAGCGACGACCAGTTTGAGCACAAGGTCCGCCATCACTTGGCTGCTCTCGTGCCTGCACTGCTCAAGCATGCGTGCCTTTTCCCGCTGTCTCGCCCTTCAGAGGCTGAAAGGCCATTTCATGGCGCGAAGATAGAGCTTGACGAGCTCATGGGGCTCGAGCAGAAATGACGGCCCCTTCGAGCTTACGGCCGTGTGAGCGACAGACCACTCAAGGACTAACGATACAGTATATAGGCCTTTGAATACTTGAGAAGCATTTACTATAGATCGACTTCATTCGCTATCAGCAGTGATCGTGTCGTTGAGCAGAAATGTTCCTTTCTAAAGCAAGAAGGAAGTTCCCGTCTGGTGTTTTGAAAAATGTTCGTTCACCCTCAAGAAATTGATCGGCCGCTGTGTTCATTTCCGTTGAACTCGCACTTGGAAGTTGGATTAGGACCTTGCAGCCAGAGGAAGGCCGAGGTATTTTCCCGTGAGTTTGCAGCTCCTTCTTCCTTCGATTGCGTCACGAAGAGGAGCGGCTTCCTGCTTCGTCCCCCGGTGCAGCAGTTGGCTGCTTTCCACAACGAGGCCTTAACGCACTGTTCATTTTTTTATGTCATTGCATAAGGTCTTTCGAAGGCTGAAGCTGCCGAGAAAAGAGGGATGATTCTCGGCAGTAATGGTAAAAAATATAACTACGCGGGCTGGGAGTCCTGCTGGGCTGTTTCACGGCTTCCGCTGTTGGTGTTTCGTAGGATCCTGTAGCGGCGCATGTTGTTGCGCCCTAAACCGGATCAGGCGAGTTTCTGGCAGTTAGAAAATAGCCCTAGCGGGACAATTCTTCTTCGAGTGCATTCTCTCTTGAGCAGTGCTCTCATCTCGGACCCAGCATGGTTTCACCTGGGGAGGCTCTTGACATATACACATGAGTGGCAAGCCATACGCAAAAGCACTTGAGACTTTTTTCGCTGGAAAAATAAAGACGGAGAAGATTTCACATGCACAAAGATATCGCTTCCGGATGTTCGAATTCGATGACAGCGGCTTTGATCTACTGCTTTTCCATCCCCCAGAAAACTAAAATGTCCCCGGTTATTGCTTTAGACTAGGTTATTATTGCACTCTCAGTAACTGGGAACGCCCACTTGATGACTATAGTTCTCATCTGCTGCTTACGAACAGAGCCTAGTCTTTCTTTCGTCGCATGCATACGGACAAGCTACCTTTCCAAGGAAAAAGGCCTTCGTGGCCTATGTTCGTGGCAGCAGCTCATGTAGGTATGAGGAGGGAAAAGTCCCATGGAATGCCAGAGAACCACATTACAGTACAAATGGACGGAGTTGTCATTTGGTGGGGCTTCCAGTCTCGGCTGCGTTTACACCGGAAGAAAATAACATTACGTGGCGAAGAAAATTTGTTTGCGCGTCCATGTGGCATCATTGATGGCCTTGCTTCGAACAATACTGGCCCACGTAAGGAGAACGTTTCGTGTGAGGTAAGCCAACCGCTGAGTTGCATCAAAGTGTAGGTGCTTCCCTCCAGTGGACAGGAAGTGAACTAGTAGAGGAGGAAGGACGTGTTGAGAAAGCCTGCTCGAGGTGGCGTCGTGAGACGCCGATACCAGAACCCAAAAGACGGGTTCTTCGGAAGCGGCGCGCTTCCACACTGACGACTGACCCGAACGGGACGAGCCATCTAGCATGCCATCGTCATTACAGGAAATGGTGCTGGTCACCGGTGCAGGTGGCTATATTGGCGTCCACGTCGTCCGGGCCCTTCTAAAGCAAGGATTTCGCGTCCGAGGCACTGCTCGTAACCCAAGTAATGAGGCGAAAAGTAAGCATATCCTCAACTGCTACCCAGAGGCCAAACACCCCGTCGAGATCGTTCAAGCGGACTTGCTGAGTGACGACGGCTGGCCTGAAGCGCTGAAAGATTGTAGCTATGTGGTCCATGTGGCGTCGCCGTTTCCTAACGCGGAGCCCGACCATCCAGACGACGTTCTAAAGCCCGCCGTTGAAGGTACCAAGAGGGTGCTCAAGTTCGCCGCCGAGGCTGGTACCGTCAAGAGAGTGGTCGTCACTAGCACAATGGCAGCAGTGCATGGCGAAGTGGATGACACGGGCGATCAAGTCTTTGACGAAGGCGACTGGACCAACACTGAGTGGAAGGGCCTCGAAGCCTACGCCAAGAGCAAGACGCTCGCCGAAAAGGCAGCTTGGGACTTTGTCACTACTCTTCCGCCCGAGGGCAAACACTTGGAGTTGGTGACTATTAACCCTTCCCTCGTTCTGGGGCCTATCCTGCACGGAACGTACGGTACCAGCGTCGAAGTAATCAAGCGTCTCTTAGACAAGACGACTCCTCTGATCCCATACGTCAACTTCGCTGTGTGCGACGTCAGGGACGTGGCTAAAGCCCACGTAAAGGCTCTGCTCGTTCCAGAAGCTGCAGGAAAGCGACATATCATTAATAGCGGGAACCTGTGGCTCAAGGATGCCGCGTCCATGCTTCGGGAAGAGTTCTCGGCTCAGGGCTACTACATTCCTTTCCTGTCGTCGCTCAACATCGGGATCTGGTTTGTGGGCTTCATCGACAGGTCGGCCCGCATGCTTTACCCGAGACTGGGCAAAGTCTACAAGTTCAGCAACAAGAGAATGCAGCAAGTTTTAGGCATCCGTCCACGTTCCATTCGGGACACGGTCAGTGACACGGCTCACAGCCTCATTCAGGCTGGTATCATCACGAAAGCGCCAAAGTATCAGGCCAAGACAGTCAGCATGGAGTGAACGCCACTTTCCTCAAGGACTCAGTCCCCTCTTTGATTACGGTAAAAAAAATATTATGGACGAGCATGCTTATTATTGGACCGTACTCATCACGTACTGTCATCGCTCGCCACTCTGCAAATACACACTTATATTTTTGCGTCGGGAGTAAGTAACCTATTTTGCTCTGTTTGCCTGAATTCATAATAAAGCAGCACGCGGATTGAATCTCTACCGTCATGCACTAAGACTATGACTGAGCAGGTTTCTAAACTGTTAGTTTCTTTTGGAATCGAGGAGGAAGAAGTGAGATCAGAAGCCTACCTCTGTAATTACGTCAAAATATACTCAACTTTTTCTTATTCTAAAGAAACAGCTGCGGTGTTTCAAAGGGAGTGAGGAAAAAGAAAAAACCTATGCTAGTGGGCCATTGAATGGCTCACATTAGATGGAATAAAAGGAGCCGACATATTTGGGGTGAACGTCCGGGTCATCGCCCGTGACCTCCATTTGGTGGCAGCCGTCAAAACAGGCTTCCTTCCTTGCCGCTCTACGTTTATCTTCACCAGCCTCTAGTAGCACAATGGACTGAAAGTCGGGTGCAGTAGGGCTGGTCGTTACCTTTCTTGCATACCGGAAGCTGCAAAAGCAACCTTGATCAACCCATAATGCACCTGACTTTCTAGGGGCACTCTCGGCCAGTCTAGCGATGGACGTCATTTACACAATATTCCTTCGCTAAATCTCTCTCGAAAGGCAAACCGCCTCAAGTTGGAATCGCCGATATTTCGCTGTCAGGGCTCCTTTAAAAGTCTGGTGATAACTACTTTAATACACTGCCGATGATGGCAATTTCTCTTGGTTGTTTACTTTGAAGTAAGGTTGTCACACTGTATGGCCTTTCTTGGGTTCTTTCCAAAAGACGTCAGGTGGCTTATGCAGCAAAGGAGAAAACGCCGCCACTTTTCTCTCGAATCAGCGCATACATTGGGAGTCTCCGAAACCCCAGTGGGAAGAAAAGTGGGATCTGCCAATGGGTCCAGTTACTTTTTCAGCATGTCCTTCGCACGGTTGCAAAAAGGATCATTTTCTTTTAGTATTTTGGGGGGAAGGCCGGCCAAGCTAGAAACCTTGACGGTTCCTAGGAAACGCAAATATCAGAGATCGGTTGATGCTTATCTTCGTTGACGTCATGCATACGATTAGAGTATTTCGGTGTGCATTCCAAGGCCGCGCCAATGACGATAGCAAACTCTCTGTCTGTTAGTAGAGGAGAATGCAATAAAGTCGTGGCTGTGCAAGAATGAATCCAGCCAAGCAGTTGCTACTTAAAGCCGTCCGTTTTGCGCTCGGCGTCAGAACTGTTTCACGCGGGGTTCAGCTTATTGAAACGAATCAGTTTGCAGGGTTTCCGAGCTTCTTATTGGGAGTGCATAAAAGGCAAATAATTAGAACCCCCTCAACGTATTGCGTTCTCTGCCCGAAATAATAGCTAAGCAGTAAAGGATTTGCACCGAATACTCAAGGTCGTTCGTCAGATGGTCGGACCGACCGAAGGATCACACACTGCTGTCGAAATACACGATCAAGTGTCCAGGTTGACAAGTGCAGAGGTTACCATCAGACGTGATTTGCTGCTTGGTTCGTTGCATGCATCCTTTGAGGAGCGCGCTACGTCAAACAATGGAAAAGGATACTTTAGACACTTTAGGGAAAGGGCTCGCATTGTGCTTTAAAAGCCGACCAAACACAGGCGAAAAAAGAACATAACAATAGGACATTGTGCACGGACGCATTTACCTTCCTTTTAGCTTTGCTGAAAATTTCTTTATATGCATTCGCTAGAAAATCTGTTGTGCGCGCTAAAAAGTCATTCCCTCTGCGGGACATGGAGGCACCAAGATCAAAAAGCCGAGGGACCCCTCTGGCGGTCGCACGTTCAACAAAGCACCCGGGTAGAAGAATCTCGTTTTCCACTAAGCGGCACTGTCTTGTAGAAGCATGCAGGAAATCTCCCTATAGTTCAGTAGGACACCAACGGCGCCGCAAAGAAAGCGTCGCCGAGGTAACACTAAACAATCATGTGGAGGCGGCCATTTTGTTTGCTGACGTACATGCCTACGTGAGTGGGCAAGTATGTCCCACAAGCCCTTGCGTGCTATGCTGCCACGCTCGCTCCCATTGAAAAATCGGCCTTTTCTTAGCTCCATGCTGCGAGATAGGTCAATACATCCAACAAGTCAAACCAGTGGACCCGGTGCATCTGTTGACTCGTTTCAGCGGGTAACGGGCCATTACATCCAACGTGCTGTTCCATCGTTCGATGGATGTAACAGCAGGGTGGACGTAATGGCATGGTTTCGATATAACGGCGCTTTGGATGCACTGAGGTGTCGATTGGTGATGGGTCGCCCCATGGGTGGTGATGGTCCCAGAAGAAATGTCGTTTGGTTAGGATAGTGGGTCCTTTCTTGTTGTTAGTGACAGTCCGTCACAAAGTTTAGGTTAATGGCTTCGGAGCTATGTTAAATACATGGGATGACACAACAGCCTGTTTTTAGGTGTTCCATACCTCTCGGTTAGCCTTCTTTACGTTGGACAGCGTGTTGCATGTAACGGCATGTAATGGCCATTGGATGTAAATACGCGTTGGATGTAATGACATGGAATCGTTTCATGGTCCGACCTGGATGGCGTCTCGAAAAATTGACACGCACGGTCAGCATATGGATGCGTCGGAGTAACATTTAGTATATGCATCGAACGGCGGCCGAACGTAGGCCCATCCTCGACGTAAGCCACACGTCACGAACCGACATCATTGAATGTATCCACGACGTGAGTCACCAGACGGCCTTCCGATCCCAAACGGAACCGCTTCCTCGATCGCTGTCTGTGTGCAAGACCAGCTGCCAAATAGCTGCGTCACCCTCATTCGGGCGAAATGTAGTTGCAAAAGGTAGAAAGCAAAAATACCTTCCTCCAGAGGAAAGAGCATTGTTCAAACCCGGATATGTTGCCAAAGGGATGTCCCGGTTTTTATTTCAAAGTCACATCCCGTTGTCATTACAGTGGGTTGATGCATACGTACTCCGCAAGTCGCCCTTTACAATATCACAGCGCGAATATTGTCCCAAAATGAACACATGCGTTCTGGCGATCGCTCGCTAGGTTCACCTGAGCAGATGACTCATGCGTGTTGCCAGACTGCTTTCGTTAATGGCAGAGTTGACGATGGCCAATAAGACGGCGAGTGCCATGATAGGAAGCACAACAAATATTACGTAGTAGGTGACGACACAAATGGCTGCCAGCAGGACGAGGGCGCACATGAAGAGAGCGTCACAGCCCCATGGGTACTGCAACACTTCGTTGATTGTGGCCAGAGTCGAGTCGACGATCCACTGCTTGGTCCCCTC
>JARGYV010068520.1:0-10568 GCA_029532675.1 Ornithodoros moubata | reverse complement strand
TACGGAACCGAAAACCGCGAGTCGCTAGCGCCACTCTGGGCTGAGATATTTAGGTCCAAAGTCAACAATAGCTGATAGGCCACCCTGTAGCTGAGTGTTCGGTGACAAAAGCGATGATATGCTGCGTAATACGGCCGCGGCCAACGCAGCCATAAAGTTTGTGCGTTGTACAACTGATTCAACGGCGAATGCTTACGTCTATCGTATTGCATATATCTCCCCTCACTGCCATGTTGACAACGAACTCAAAACTGAATTGTCCGGACAACATGGCCGTCAGTGAGGAGGTGTACAAGGCAGCTGGCTTCACGTTGCCGCTGTCCTGCCCACTCTTTGCATTGCAAGCATGGCTGCAGCACTACGGCAGAAAAACGTTTCTGCCTCATGCCTGAACAAGATATTCGAAAAAAATTGAATAATCCCGAATATCACCCGTTCGACGGTCGAATCGAATATGCGATTATTCGATTCCACATTCGAAATTATCAAATATAAGCACTGCTATAATATTCAGTTACCAACCAGCTGCTTTTAATCAAGCACCATCCGGCTCCTATATTCGCAGCATTCAGTCCCAGAGTTCGTCACCTCTGCGAGCACCCCACAGAATTGCAACATGATCTGAGTGGCCCTCTACAGTGGCACAAGGATTAAACTGAAAAAAGGAAAGAAATAAAAAATGAAAAGGCAAGCGGATGTGCTCCTTTGGAGAATCAAATATTCTCTCGCGCACCATTCATATATATCCTTCCGTATCCTGTTTCCAAGCAGCCGAATCCCCCGCTGCGAGGAACCTGCCTCCGTTCTAATCCAAATGGCAAATGGCGACACACCTCGGAACCATGACAGGCACAAGAGCGACCTTTGGCTCTCCTCGGGGGTCAGCACACTCACTCCGCCATACTATGGGCCTTCCTTCCAATAATGTTGCCGTATGCGCTATAGCTGAAACACTCTTCGGCAATATTGCCAGAGAGTGGGTGCCGATCAAGTGCTCCAATGGTTCACCTTCTCCACGCTGTTCAGGTTCAAGGACAGAGGACGGACGCAACGACGACAGTCGTTTGTTCATCTCCCGCGGCGTTGCATGGCTCGCCGCGATATGTACCAGTGTCAAGATATGGAACGGTTGATGATAGATAGTATGACGGATAAGGGGCCTCAGCTACTGATTGTAAATCGAGAAAAGGAAGTAGCGTCAAAGAAATGTTGGAAAGAACATATCCAGTGATCGAAGGATGTGACTGAAATATTAAGAATAAAAAAAGCTCTTACTTAGGTTGACTAGCTTCAAGTGACCAGCCACATGCGTATAATAGGTGCTTGTAAACTTGGGCAGCCCTGGCTGTTGCAGCCAACTTGACCGCCAACTACGAGAACCATCAGTATCATTGACCTGATCGGTGAAAAAGCTAGGACAGACCTTGTGGCACTTACAATATGTATCAATCCGTGAACGTTATTTGTGAATCTAGCCATATACTTTGCAAGATATCCCGATCAAACGAAGGGCGTCTGGGCAGCCAGTACCGCGTTTGGCAACAAAAAGACCTCCCCGGAGAGAAACGGAAGCCTCGTGTTCCATCAGAGGCTCGTCGCGGTGTCTGTTGTTGTCATCAGCAAGGGACAACTCCCGACCCTTCTGTTTGCTGAACACGTGACCCTGCGTTTCTTCCAGCCTGAAGGAGACATGAAAAACAGCCTTTTTGACAGCGGGGGCCGAGATGGAATAGCGGATACACGTTGTAAGACCGCGCCATGGGGGCCACTGGGCGGACACGGGTCATGCCGGGGGCATCTATGCTCTGCACCCCTGCCCCCGTCTGCCGAACACCCCTGCTGTTCGCCCCTGCGAGCCTACGCAAATGTCACTTGGACAGATGCAATATCTTGTAGCAGCGTGTGTTTGTGCATGCACAATAGGCGCACGCGTGCTGGAATGTTAGCGGAGGAGAAGGAATCGAAATTGACTTTCGGTGGTCTCTTTTATGTTGGAAACCATAACACGCGGTTCTTTGTGTGTGCTTACTCTGCCCACGTTTGGGTTGGTTTATGAACTGCGTGACAGCGAGTCGAGCTCCCGGTCACGACATTTACCGTTGAGAGGGCACCGTGACATAAGGATGACGTTGCTACACAGAGATCGAAACGACGGAAACTGTTTTTACTTAAATAACTGTTACTTTTGCAATGAAAAAAAAAATTATTAAACCTAACAACACATACAGGTATAGCTCTTACAGCATTAAACTATATAGTAATTTCTAAAAATTGTATCCAACCTTTGTATTGCTTTTTTGTTTTTGAAAGTGAGAAAAGCTATGTTTTCAAATTTATACCTAAGCCGCGCATTTGGCTCGGAATTTCGCAGTTGATAACGGGACACTCATCCACATTGTAAACAATATATACTATGTAGTGGGAGAAAAATAATCCATTACTCAGACTGAAACTTATACCTCTACATGCGCAACAATTAAGACTGTTAGTAGACCTCGTTTGGTCCCTATGTCTGTCTTCTTGCACATGCAGTCAACGTTCAGTACCAGCAAAACACAAAACACAAGAGGAATATGTAATCGGTTGACACACTAAAGTTCCAAGGAATGTTACAAACTTCATAACGAACACGTTTTATGGAACACGAACGACGCTTTCTAAGATGAATGACTTCAGATTTATAATGAAATCACAATGCAATAAGGCTGGAAGCTGCGTTTCAAAACTGTGTGCTAGTTCGGTTGTCCTCGGGCTGACTGAGCATGTTGATAAGGCGCTGACCCGTCCTCACAGTTTCCACTGGCCCCCTGTTGTGCGCTGTTTGTTCGTCGTCCGCTCGCTTCCATATTTCATTGTCGTTGCAATCATGAAACCCCCTCTCTCCACTCGGAAGCATACTATACATACTATATCGCTTCACAAGGAACGTATACGTACTATATGAAACAACAAACATGTGATTCTCAAGTCGCTTCGCAAGGCTATAAGACATAGCTCGAAAACTTCTCATTCAGAGGCAAAAGTTTGAGATCTAACAGGGGGCTTTGGGGACTTGATTTCTCATCGAGGAGTTCTGGCGCGCAACATGCTCTGTTCTATGAAGTAAGAAAACCCAGCTCAAGAAGCTTGTTCAAAAGCAAGTGCACTCACCAGAGCTTTATTTAACGACCGAATGGCAGCACTTCTTAGTGGCGACTTAGTGACGCGTTATGGATGTGTAAATCCATAACACACAACGTCGGATGTAAGATCCAACTTCGCCTTGTTTGTGACCAAATAAAATCCAAGGCCATGCAATTCACAACAACAGGTACACGGTTACATTAATCATGTTATGCGATGAAGTTCTATTCTTAGGGTGCATGTAGAGAAATGTTGTAATGCGTGTGTAAACATCTAAAACTATAGGTCCATCCACATGTTGGCTCATTTCGCTGTGCGCAGCCTTGACACATGACACGTCCCACGAAGGGAGACCTAAGCGCTCGCGCCATTGAATCTCGGACGCAACATCCTCAGAACAGATACGTGCGCTAATCTATAGGCAAAGTGGATTTGCCTTCACCTCCTAACAGAGGCCACTGGTAAAGCAACAGCTCTAAATTACTCCGACCGTCATCATTCCAGACATCCCGCATTGGAGATCCTGATGCATTCCATAAGCATACGCAGCCGATAGCAGCGTCTCGCGTTCCCTCGCATGTGTTAGGGTAATTAATCAGGCTTGACTCTTCATGGCACAAAGGTCCCAGCGCCCATACAGAAGCTTCTGTGGCACTTCCTTTCATTATACAACGTCAAGACAAATGGTAGAGAGAGAGGCGCTTAAAGCCACTGCACCAAATTAAAGGACCGTTGCAGGGGGTAAGGTATTCGGACCAGACGAATGACACTGCGCCGGTGGTGCTGGTGGCCGAACTTCCGTCTGGCCCTTCTCTGAAAAATAGCAGACGTTCGAAAGCGACATTCGACTGCATGGGGCTCGATGTCAGCTGGGAAACGAATGGTGATTCGTTGCTTGTCAATCGGAACGTCCATAAATAGAAGGGAACGAATTAACGACTGTGAAGTAGACCATCAACTGAATTTTCAATTTTTATTCCTCCCGATGGATAATTAATCTTGAAATACATGCATTTGACTGTCCATACATACAAGACTGTACACCTGTGATTGGAATAAAACTGGGATCGCAACGTGAACTGCCAAATCTTTGTTCCGCTGTGGTGCTTGTATACGCGAATCACGCCAGTGTTCGGAGCAGATGTAGCTGGAAGGAGAAGAGGCAGCTGAAATGTATTTACGTCTAAAATCTCGAACCGTCCTTAGCATTTTTATTATCCCGAGAACTGACGAACCAAGATCCAGGGATCCCCCGAGCGCGACCCAGAGACTAATGGAAAGAGCCTGCTAATGCATGTCCACCTGCTGGTCGCTCAGTCCCCTCAAGCTACACATATCATCTATAGAAGAAGGTCATACCTTTCCACTGACTTATACTTACTACAACATGAATCCAAGCGTTGCGAAAGCCTTTAACATCATCATGGCGGACTTCTTCATAAATCCACATCCACAACCGCGTGACTGAATTGATTGTTCATCCAGTATTATAACAAAACGTTCCATGTTGCTTCTAAGGCATGGCATCCTTACAATGAGTACATCGCGCTGTCTACGCAGCAAAGTGCTGTCATCATCAGCATTTTTACGTCCACAGTTCGA
This sequence comes from Ornithodoros moubata, assembly GCA_029532675.1. Taxonomy (NCBI): domain Eukaryota; kingdom Metazoa; phylum Arthropoda; class Arachnida; order Ixodida; family Argasidae; genus Ornithodoros; species Ornithodoros moubata. Next base: position 5,843 of record JARGYV010068520.1, on the reverse strand, counting down.
AAGCAGATGTTGCTTCACCGTCACCTTCCAGCCTGCCTCGGATATAACCCGTACACTTTCAAAGGCACGTCTGGCCCGACCTCATTACGGTCAAAGTGACCCTTCTCAAAAATCCCCCGATAACTATCTAGCTTCCATTCCCTGCCCAACTCTCGATAAACAGTACACGAATCGGGTCTCCCTTGCTACACGCTGCGGGACTACTACTTAAGCTATACCTTCACAGAGAGCTACCGAGATTTATTGAGCACCAGTTGGAAGCAATTTAGAAGGGACAACGAAACTGAGGCACGTGCTACCAGGAGACATTGGTGGTGAGGAGGGAGTCCGAAACAGAGACAACGCCTTCTGATCAGATTCACATCACGACTCCGCATGAGGGCGCAGCTGCAGACCCTGTTGGCCTACAAGGTCTCCCTCGGCCTCCATAAGGCATCCTTCACATTTTCTTCCACTTGTTTCTTTTCGAAAAATGTAAAACTTACAAAGGAGGAGAAAAGGTGAAGCGAAGAAAGAGAGAGAGAAAAAAAATCTGCAGCTTTGCGATGACCCCCGCTGGGATGGCGGACAAGTGGATTGATCTGCGGGAGTTCTTGATGTTGCTGGACGCACCGTGGGTCAGCAGGAGGGCAAGGGAGGACGAGGAGCACGTATGTCTGGTCCTCATTTTTGAAATTATTGTTGGTAGGGATACGTGTGTGTGGAGGGAGGGGAGGAAATGGAGCGGCTACTGTATGTCGCCCGGCCAGCGGTGAAGAGACGGATGACAAGAGGTGGGCGATTAATAACCGCGCAGGCGACGACGCCGAGTCAAACATGCGTGCCGATTCCCAGGGGATCTTCTTTTTACCTTACAGTCGCATTTTGAGTACTTTTGCGTGTCGCAAGGACGTGAGTTCACGTCGTAGAAATTTGCGATAACATTCGATGGAAGTGAAGAACCGTCGTAATAGCAGATGATGTAGCCAGACTCATTTCTCGTGACCGACCCCTTCACATTACAACACCAAAATTTTGTTTTGCTGTCCTATATAACGTGCCATGTTCTTTCCAAATTGCGGTTGAGAAAGAATAACAGCCAGTGACGTCAGTGCGCGCGATTCACGTATTCAGCGCTCGTGACCTGACTTACGAAATGGCCAAGCTCTGTATACAGACAGTAATTTGTTCAAACTGCAAATTTTTGACCAAGTGACCCCCGTTACCGGTTCTTCTCCTGCAAGGGCGTCAAGGCATCTGGTTGCTTCTTCTCAGCCAGCTCAAAGAAACTGGACTTATGAATTCCTGTTGCAATCATGCGCTCTTGTAATTCGGTCCTTGTCTCAACGACAAGGACAAAGAGTCTACTACTGTATTCGTGTATCCTCACTCCTCAAGCTATTTCGAGGTTCATGACGTCTGCCATTGCCATACACGCACGGCGACTGCTTCGTCTTCAGCATAAGTCATGACATTATCAGGCAACGGGAAAATGCACACTTATCACAGGTCCCTTTCATCGAATTCACCAGACAACGCGCTTTACCGGGGCCTGGCCCAAACTAGTCATGTATACCGAGACATCACTCCCATTCCGATACTCTAAGCAATTTGTGGTGACAGTACTCGAACGTAACCCTGCTCTGGACCACCCAAAACGCTGCACGTTATCTGCGTATAACGGCGCAATATCACTTCATTATCGTTAAGGGATGCCTAGGGAGTTATGCCGGCCAAGACACAGGCCAAACCCGTGTCGCGTCCCAGTCAGTTAAGAAGTATGTTATCGCGGAGTGATCTTTAAAGGAAGCTTCGTGCCATCTGTAGGCAATTAAGGGAAGTATTTAGGCTCGTGTTACGTTGAGGAATTACCATGTCAGTGCGGAGAGGGAGAAGACAAACGAAGGAGGGAAACTCTAGAGCAAACGACAACGTTCAAGTAAAGATATGCAAGAACGTAGATGTGGTCATGAAAGACACGAGAGTCAGTTTCTTCTGGTTGATGGTCTGCATCTTCCATGATTTTGTATATTTTCTTTTTCTTTCAGAATCACTTCGCGTCACACATGCAGTTTTGCAGTACGAATTTGGTGGAAGTTATCAAGACGCAAACGTGCTGCGGTGCATATGAACCCCGAGTCGACCCGTTCAAATGTTCCGATTGCGATAATAAGGTGTCATTCGGCGGCGAGCGTACAATTCAAATGTTATGCCATTCTATGTCTTCCTTTTGCCGCAGAATACACGTACCCTGCAAATATGTGTTAACAACCTCCATGATATCATCTGCACCTTGCAGGAAGATGGTCCGATATGGCATTCATTGATGTATGATTTATGTCTGGTGGCGGTTGAACCGTGCAATGCGCATTCATTTAAGGGCAACAGACATCCGGTTATAGTCGCTCCTATTCGCGGAGTCGGCCAGGCGTAGCTAAATGATGATTCATTCCGGGTCACCACGCGACTTTTTTTCATTCAACTTCAAAACGGTTGAAATAAATTTGTGACACCTGTTTACGTAAAGATACGCGCGACCCCTGTTGCCACTTCGACGTAATTTCATCGTAATACTTGTTATTCCTCACCAGAAGGATCGCTCGAGTTTCAGACGACTTTCACTTTCAGGCCGTATAGTTTTACGACTAACCGAAGAAGTTGATGGCCCAGAAATGACTCTCACTGAGTCGGAAGTGAAACTTGAAGGTACCGGAGTATTCAAAAGCGTATCTCTCAACAGGCATCAATCATTCGTCGGCGGTGTGGTCGCATAGTTTTCAACAGACGTGCTCACTTTTACTGCCGTCTATTGTATTGCAGCCCTCGTGTGGGCTCTGCAGTAGACTTGTATTTTTTTATTTTTACATCTGTACTTTTTTTTTATGTCTTAAAGACCCGGAGGAAAACGAATTCCCATTTTAATTTTGCTATTCAATCACAGGCGATGCCGAACGAAAACATGCTTGTAGCAACAAGATATACTCGTACGAGCACGCACATCTAAGTCAGATCTCTCGGGTTCTGATCAAATAAACAATGGATGTCCAAAGGTTCTTTGCTCAAGGCGTCTTGAAGCGTGCCTCGTGGCACAATTCTCAATTCAAGCGCCCATGCCTTACGAAGCTATAGATTACCAATACGCTGCATACTCGTAAGGTGCGGCCTATATCCAGTCATTCACTGTTCCTTTCGCTGGTCATGGCAACCATTTATATGGCTTACTTCGATTACGACGTAAGATTACTACTAGCGGACGGCGAAGGTTATCCAAAGCCATAAACGCAACAACTGTTCTTCTTTGATGAACCCATTACACGATCGAACTAATGATCGCTTCCGCCTGTCAGCGACTGACTGCCCCATGACCTCGACGCCTGCCAACTACAACTCAACACTCATTAGTGTCATTAATTAGCCACTCGCGTTCCTTATCACGCAAGGTTACCGTTTGCTCTCTTGTTCCGTGATACGATATAAGGCACACCCGACTCCTTTAGTCGTGCATATCTTGAGAGCCATGCGTGGTTGCCAAGTGGGAGTATGATATTCGAACACACAAATCACTACTGACTGTACTTGGTATTTCGCCCATCAATGATGATTTCAATATCAGAAATATAGCCATGGTTCCTTCCCGGTTACGCGTCTAATGGGACACCTCCGCTGTTACCTCTCACTCATACAAGCAGTACATAAATTAAGTGGACAAGGAGAGAAATGCGTGTCCCGGGACTGGAACACACAAAGAGGGACGAAAAACAGCCCCACAAGTGTTTGAGGACAAACAGACGTAAAGAAAAATAAAGCCAGGAAGCTGTAGGAATAGAATCCGCAACTTCTGGATTGCCGGTCCAGGCAGGGCCCTGCCATTGGGCTGTTATGACATGGTTGGATAAGCTATGGTAGATTATCGTCACTATCTTCACCAATCCACCAAGCTATCCTACATTCTCACATGGAGCTCACTCTGTTTTCTGAAAGGACAACCTGAATGTTCTTGTGCCTTTCCTGGAACTCAGCATTGTTTTGTGACAACTGTACCTCATTAAAAGTAAGCCAAGCTATAGTCCACAACCTCTTGGCATTAAAATGCAACCATAAGAACAACATTGCGATGACTGCACAGGACGGCAAACGACGTTCAAGAATGCCTGAACTGGCGACCCTATTTGACAAGTGGGGAACACGACCATGGCACACACTGCTAACCCTTTTGACCTGCCGCGTATACTCCTTATATCAAGAGATCGTAAGCGTTCTTGAAAATGCCGGTTCATTAGCAGAAGACGCTCATGACCGCAGGTCGTTTCGCGGTGACCTCTGGAATCACTCTTTCGCCATTCAGAAAGGGTGCATTGAGTCTTCTTCGCTCACCAGCCGTGCCAGCGGCGCAGAAGAGGAACGCACTCTGGAGGCGACGGGATGGAACAGTTTCGTCACCATTGCAGCTGTTGTTTTATATGTCCGACCCCGTCCTCTGTTCATAAAAGGTCGCCGTGTGGCACGCCGAGAAAGAGCCAAGCGACGCATAGCAAGAAGCTGAGCGCTGGGGAAACGAACATTGCAGTTGGCACCCTTTCGGAGGAAGGCGCCTGTAAGCGTTGATCTGCCTTTATGTACCGTTTTGGAGTCTTTTGGTTTCGAAAGCAAATTTCTTTGGTATGTCTTGCTAACGGAGTCATGGTCACGCTATAATCACTTTGCGATGGAACTAGAGAATTCCTTGTCTTTGCGTTCATTCTCCTCACTCAAGTATTCACATCCCAGACCGCCCCGTACTCTATGTCGCCAGAATCATCATCAGACTCTGCTTGATAGGAACAACAGGAATGAAAGCATGTGCAGACATTGAACCGGAAGCCGCATTGCCACTGGCGCCAACCTTCCGGTCAATATGGCACATATCCCCCCTGCGTTGCCGAATTATTCGGGTAATTTTCAATTTATCCAACGGCATCCCCAAACACAGCCCCCCAAGAGTCATCTCTGATACCTCCTGTCCATACAACAAACATTAACAAGAATGAAGCGACATCACGAGAACATGACTTTCAGACTGTGTCATTAAAATCGCGTGTCGTCGTACAGACAGAGCTTTGTGAATGAGCGAAAAGAAAAAAGTGTAATTACGCACAATGCCGGAAATGAAAGGGGCTCCGCCTGCCTGAGGAGATGCGTCGGAGCCCGCGCGTCGCCGCCGGTGTAATTAACGCTTCTCAAAGCGCGCCTACTTTGCAACAGGCAGAAGCTTCCACCATGATTAATGGGCGAGCATGAAATGTAGGAATGAAACAATTGGGGACACTTCGTGGAAATGTTTCTTCTCAGTGGATCAGTGCCTGATGCTTTCGTTCCCATTGAATTAATTGGTGCCCTCTACATGGACTGCCGTCGGATTAATTAGCATTGTCATCTACGTTTGCTGTACTCAGATGCGTCACGGAAGAGTTTATTCTGCAGCACTATTGGGTTTGTTAACTCTTATCTTTCACCTGCGTTTTTTAGACTTGCCTGGTCTTTCACGCGGTTCTTTTATATCAGTTTTGTTCTGCTGAGATATGATTGTGACCAGTAAACAGAGAAAACAGGGCTGGGAACATACATTCCAGGGTTTAAGACACTGATTGTTTTCTTGAATCGAAATGTCCTGCTGAGCTGATTAATGTATGTCTTTCTGACTGAACGATTTACCGGCGGCGTTTCCTCTGAGTTGGTCCAAGGATCCGCATTCCCTCCTGTAATTCTCGCAACGGTGCCCAGCGATCACCTCTATACAAATGCGTATACACATATCACGACAAGAGCACAGTTAGGAGTAATGGAAACGCAAGGAGAGCACCCGCGGCAGTCGCATTAACGGCACA
>JARGYV010068489.1:0-10026 GCA_029532675.1 Ornithodoros moubata | reverse complement strand
TAGACCACCTGGGGATCTTTTGACGTGCGCCGGAAATCTCCGACACACGGTGCCAGTAACAATGTTTACCTCCCCCCACATTGCTACCGTCCTCGACCGGGATCGAACCCGCGATCTTGAGCGCAGAAGCCAGGCACGTTACCTCTGCGCTGCCGAGGGCGGCACATCAGCCGGTACGAACGATTCGAGCATCTACGCAACTTACTCCCCACAATCAGCGTGGATACTTCCACCTGCGCTCCCGATGGCATCACGATTTGGCTGGTACGTGTCATTGCGAGATCTCTCTTACACTTATCCCATGCCGTGTTCCTCGCCTAAACTCATACCTTCATACCATCAGATTTGTCCTTTCCTCAATGCGCTTTCACTGTGGCATTTCCGACACCGTGGCACACTTCCTTTTGGACTCTGCTCCCTACAACTCACTGCGTAATCGAGACCTTGCTTCAGTCTGCCGGAAAGCTCAACTCCGACTGACTGCCGATAGCCTCCGCTCATTTGGGGTCACCACTACTGACTACTCCCCCCTCAACATCTTACTAGCATTGCACTGCTATATTGTGGCTACATGCAGACTCTCCTGGTGATTGATACCTACTGGTGGGACGCATAATTCCTACGGACTGTGTGAGCACGATCTTGGCCTTTCGCCTCTTTCACTAAGCTCCACATCCACCTGGCACCACCACCAGGAGCGACACACATACTGTTGGCAGGCAACCGTTCGTACACGCGAACTGCTGCCATTTAAACAGATGAAGAACCAGCTCAAGGAGGCGCTGCTTTTAATTCTTGCACTGCATAAAAACGTAACACAAATGGATGCTTCAATGAAAGCTCGGAATATGCGCATTAAGAAGGGCAACTGCAGTTTCATTTCTTGGTCAAATTCCGGGCAGCAGCCTTCGGCAGAACAGGCGTCAGCGGATGAGCCTCCGGCCTCAAAAGAGCTGCAAAGAACGTTGGACGTGTCAGACATTCCCGTAGGCAACTCTGCAGCCTAGCCCACAACTCACAAGGAAACGACGATCCTATGATAGCCAGCACTACCACCATTGCAGCGAAAATGAAAATAGTTCCTAAGATGAGTATTAGCGACCTCTCTGGGAACAACGTCGGCTTGGCCATATCACTAAAAACACAATAAATCATTAATTAAGACTCCCCCGGTGTGCATTTACAGTAACGTACCTGGGGTATCTATGGGAGTACAGTTTTCTGATAGCTCTCTCTATCGAGTTCAGGTCTTCCGTCCCATCTGTGGCCTGGAACTGGCCTTGGGCGTTGCCGTAGCCCACATTTCCTGTAGCACACTGGAGGGCTGTGACCAGTTGGGGCTGTAGTGGCTGCTGATACATTGGCAAAGGGCCCACAGAATCGCTAGTCGTGGACGACGACGAGCTAGGCTTGTCGTATTTCCTAGGCCTCCTGTCCCTAGATCTGTACCTTCGTCCACGGTCGTCGTCGCCTCTGTCGTAGCGGCGCGCTCTCTCCGAAGTTGTGAGCTGAGGCTGCGTTGGAACGGGTGGTTGCATTACGGAAGGGGACATCATAGGGGGCATCATGAATGGCGTGGCTTGGGAATACGCGGGAGGCATCATGGACATCATGTTCTGCATCATGTTTGGCATCAAACGAGGCATGATGGAAGGCGGGTCCATTGGCATGTAAGGAGGAGCGGGCGAAGACATGTACTGTGGAGACTGCATTGACTGGTATCTTGTGGGGAACATGCTAGAATCTGGATCTTGATAAGGCAGTGGTGAGCCAGCCTGCTGCAGCTGAGTTGAAGTATGTAGTATTATTGGCGGCTGAGGCGATGTGGCATTAGGGCCCTGGTGCTGTATAACAACGGGAGGAGGCGAGGAAAGTTGTGGAGGCAATACTGTGGGTTGGTGGTGGATGACAATAGGGGGCGGCGAGGATTCCGGTCCTGCTTTTTGCCGACGATAGTCGTCGCTTGAGCTACTTTCACGTGGGCTGTTGCCATCGCTTTGCGGGTAGCCACCTGGGCTTCGTCGGCGTCCACGACTCTTCCTTCGGCGTGACTTCTCTCTGCTTCCACGTCGAATACGAGCGGCTGATACAATCGCCTCGTCAGATGTTGAGGCCTTATGTTGAATTATGATCGGCTGCGACGGGTTAACCGTAGCCTGAGTCCTTTGGCGCAATACGATTGGGTTTCTCATGTCGAGCACAGATGAAGTTTCGTGTGTTAGGACAAGAGGGTTTTGGGGGTTAAATGCCGCTGGGCCTTGCGATGAAACCATGGGCTGTTGCTGAAGTGCATACTGTGGTAACTGAGCCCCTCGTTGGTAATCTGGTACAAGAAGCCGCAGTAGTCGTTGTTGCGATGGGGGCAGCAGCTGCATGAGTTGGTCCATGTGCTTCTCAAGGATGTAACGGTGGGACGGGGAAAGGATTAGGTTCTGTTGCAGTGTTTGGAGGTCGGGTGACGGCAGTTGTAACTGCTGTAAAATTTGCTGCTGCTGGAGCGTTAGCGGCTGGGTGATCTGCGGCTGCTGCAATGCGCCTATCTGAACTTGTGGTTGCTGAAGCTGAGCTTGCTGCAATAATAACTCCTGCTGTTGCATCTGAAGTTGAAGCCGCTGCTGCTCGAGCTGCTGCCGCATGTCTGATTGCTGCAGTAGGGCCTGCTGCTGTAGCATCTGCTGCATTTGATTGGCTTGGTTCATTGGACTCGAGAAACCTCTTGGGCGTGGAATGTAATCACGTGAGTCAATCGACGAAGCAGATGCCGCTGCCGGGGACCGCTTCCGACGGCGGATCTGGATGCGAGACTCTTCGTTCATGGGCGGCTCCACTAGAAATACTTCCCGTTCTACAATGCGAGACTGAGGCAGACCCGGCTGCTGCGGCTGTTGGGGCCCTGGAGGAACCTGTTGCGATGGAACTTGTTGCTGTGGCTGACCGGGGAACTGTTGTGTCTGAGGCTGCTGCTCTGCCTGTTGCTGCTCATCAGTCATGTTTATCTGTACCTGAAGCTTGTATGGCTCGTCGGGACTTTCGTACGGCATCTGAGTTCGCTGAGAATACTGCTGTTGCATCTGGGTCTGCTCCATAAGCTGCTGCCTCTGCAGTTCCCTCTGAAGCGCCTGCTGGTTTGCTCGGAGCATTTGCAATTCTCCTTGCTGAGCCTCCAGGCGTTGCTGTATAAAGGCAGGTGCATCGGCTCCTTGCGGAAGCCCAGGCTGCATTGGACCAATGAGTGAAGCCATATCTCGCTGGGATGGTTGTACCTGAGTATGAATTATGATTGGCTTGCGTCGTTCTACTGACTGATAATCAGCCGTTAGCCTCGATCGCCTTCGGCGTCTTTTTTCCTCTCTGCGTAAATGGCGCTTCCTGCGGAACGACTTCGTTGCGCCAAATTCCTCGGACGCAGCGAGCGGAACCCCTGGAAGTTGCTGGTGATGAATGATAATTGGTTTCTGAGACTCCTGGTATAGCGGCTCAGCAGGCGGTTGCATACACATTGGAGAAAACTGCGGTGCCACAAGTCCCTGACCGTATTGCTGCATTTTGGCCATTCCGGGCGACCCGTAGTAAATCTCACTCGAGACGACACCAGGTCTCCTACCTATTTCGCTTATAACTGTGGCAGAAACACTTTCTTCGCCTGTTGTCACGTCATAGTAGGTCGTCGTACTTTCCGGGTCACTATAATAACCTGTCGGGTACATTCCTTGTCCGTAGTACCTGTCCGGCGCACCACTAGCCTCACTGGTGTACGACGGAGACTCGAACCTCGGCCTACGTTTCCGGTATTTCACATCAACAATCACCCCTGGTCGTTGCGCTGGGAGCGTTGTGACTGACGAAGTGTCCGTTCCGTATCCTCTAGTGTAGTCAGTGATATCCGAACCTGTACCGAATGGACCAGCCATTTGTGGCTGGAACATCATACCTGGTACCATTCCAAGTCCCATAGCTTGAGGATACGCAGGCATAGATGGATACCCCATCGAATATCTTGGACCACCCCGGAACGCCGCCTGTAATTGTCGCTGTGGACGGGCTCTAGGTCGAGGCCCTGCAGCAGGAGTTGATGCAGCAGGTTTGGCTGGTGCAGCAGCAGGAGATGGCGGGGCAGGCGACACTGGTGAGGTCGGTGACGGAGATGTCGTAGTAGCCGCAGGGGACGATGACTGTGCGGCCCCGCCACCAGCTTTGGCTTCGGCCTTTGGTGCCTCCTCTGGTGGAGTTTCTTCTGCTTCAGCTTTCTTCTCTTTCTTTCCTTTCTTTCCCTTCTTTCCCTTCTTTCCTTTCTTACCTTTTTTACCCTTCTTCCCTTTGCCCTTGCTTCCTTTCTTTCCCTTCCCTTTACTGTGTTTCTTTTTCCCTTTCTTCCCCTTTCCTTTGCTGTGTTTCTTTTTCCCCTTCTTCCCCTTTCCTTTGCTGTGTTTCTTTTTCCCCTTCTTTTTCTTCTTCTTCTTGTCATCATCGTCCTCCTCGCCCTCTTCAGCTGCTTCTTCCGGCATGGTCAGGCGTTAACCACGGCTTCGACTGCCAACAATGAAATACATGATGCTAAGTTTCTGATACCCCTAGTAAGATCCACACTCAAGAAACATTTAATCAACCAGTCAACAGAAATAGTCGTAGTGTTTAACGATATGACAGTTGATCACCACCGAATATAGTATAGCAGTGCCAACGCAACAAGACCCCATCGCTAGACTTGTCGCGCTGCTTCCTCTCCTGCTGTCTGCTACGACCCTAGCAAGCACTACACGTACCATGACATTCCCTTCCTCATCAACCAATATACCCCCCCCCCCTTCAAAGTATATCAGCAGTAGTGACAAGGAAAGAACACTTTGCCCAACTGGCACGAACAAGGCCATTGCATTTTAGGTAGGAAGGCTAGAGAATTCATGCATCATCGAGGTGCCTATATATAAGCCTTCCAATCATATCCCAGGTGTTATAGTGGGGGCGAGCGCCGGTCTAGTCGGATCTTCTCTACGGTGACCTTGATAGCGCTGAGACCTAACAGAAAGAGCAGTAACAGAGATCCTCTACAGCTAATGTATTCCTGCACCCCACTAGGGCGTATTACAAGGGTTCGGTATGTATGTCATCATGTCACTATCAGCGTCAGATGTCCCCGACATTATCTTTCAAGATTTGTAACTCTATAATACGAAACACGTAATACCTGAACGAGGACAGCAGAGAGCCTTGGACCTGAGCCCCTGGAACGGCCCGCGTGATCCCTGCAACGAGCAAACCTCTTCTGCTTCTTCTTCAGGGTTGGCACATAGGTTGGCATGCGACCATGTGGCAGTTGGCCACGATTGCTATTGGATGACAGGTGTACCTATGACAGTAAACAGGTACGTTTACAACAGACCCGTAAAAACACCGCATAACCGCTGGCGACAACTGCCAGCGTTCAGAATGACATCACTTATTCACATGGCTTGTCGAAAACGGTAGGCGAACACCTTTGTGATGCTTAGCATAACTGCAACTAAAATGCAGATGCCCCCCTTTTTCATCAAAGAGCAAACAGAACCGTGTCATTAAGCACTGTCCCTATAAGAGCATATTTGTTATGTCACGAACTACTCCGTGATATATCTACCGTGTCTTGTCATTCCGACGATAGTCAAGGTGATTATAGCGTATAAAAGCACTTCATCCGTGTGGTTGTAACTTTTTAATCATGCTGCCTTCCCTTCTCAGTAACATCACAGAGTGAAAAGGTTAGGTAAAGTTTCAAGGAACCATGGTGTGAGCGCTGGTCACAGCGCCTCTGTTAGATAGTGCTTGTAGCCGAACAGCCGATACGTACACGTACCCTTTCTCTTAACTCCTACGCTAACCCTTTTTCCTACGTTGCAAGAGCTGTACCAGGACCGAACACATCTAACAGACATTGGTTTTGGCGGACCAGTTACGGGCAGCTGGATTGTAGCAGACAAGCACTAGAGATCCATCGCTTGCAGACGATAGCTGTACCGATTAAATATGGCCACCACCACCACCACCTCTCGGACGACGGTACCATACAGATGAGCGCACAAAACGCCGGTAAAGGTCAGTAGAGACCGAACTACGTATGGCGATGGAGAGCCCCTTTGCTTATCTTCATCTCGTTCAGTGGACGGAAACCTAGCAAGAATTTTATACCACACAACATGGAACACGTAACAAAAACGTTCGTGTACAGATGCAATGAAGTACTTTGCACCAATGACGTTTCTTCCCCTTCGCAACGACCGTTTATTGCCTTCCGTTATGTCTTGACGCTAAAGCAAGTGGTGGCGACCTGATGGCTAGTGACTGCACGTGGATTTTGTGGGCATCCGGTGAAGTCTCACTCTGGGCGCAACTGTGCCTAGGGATCCCAAAGATTACACTTGGACTGTGGGTTCATGTTGGTGCCTGGAGCACACCCGAACGTGTCAGAGAAGAGCCGTGTATTCTTCAACGCCAGGTTAATCCTGGGAAAGTTGGGAAAGATTTGTCAACATGTCAGGTTGTAGGGTCTGAGATCATAGTATGAGAACTTGCAAACCTTTGCTTCGTGAGTGCTACGTTCGACGTGCGCACCTGATGCTCGATATATGCAGCGTTTTCTTTGGCGCAGTTGTCCTGCAAAAGCACGGCTAGCTGTGTATAGTGAAATCGTCAACGAGCGCAGAAGCAGTCATGTCACAATGCGACATTAAATTACGTTACAGCGCTAGTGCACCATGTCGACTGTGGCATGACTTTTCAGCGATGCAACCAACTGCCTAAATGCAAGACTATGCTCAGTACGCTCCCGAAAGCAAATTTGTTATTGCCTTACCAGGACGTAGTAAATAAAGAAGAGTTGGTCCTGCGACAAATGTTCCGCGTTTTTCAGACGAAATTCGCGCTTCCAGACTCGGAAGATGCTGAGGAGTTGATGATACGCCTGAAGAAGAGAGAAAATCCCGGCGTTAAAAGCTTATAAGCAAGATCCAGCCAGCATGAGTGAAGCCTTATTCACCGTGGGCCGAACAGAACTCAGAAAAGCATTTGATTCCAGCGTACATACCACAAGTTACAAATGAATTTACTCATGGACGTTCGTACCCATTCGTGCATGCATATTTATGCAACCGTTACGTTCGACTGGGGACCAATGCCTGTTGATTCCCCAGATAGACAAGCCCTGGGTGCTCACCTTGAAGGCCACCACGAGCCCTGCGCTTTCTTCCATCGTAGACTCGTAGACATTTGCCCCAGCTTGCCCCTGTAGCAGGTAGGAATTTCTTTTTTAGCCCTTACCCGTTGGAAAGTAGGAGAGAGCGCATACCGATATGCCAGGCTCTTGGTTGAACTGATTGACGAAGCACTGGCGTTTCGTTTCGAATTGCGTTGTTGTGCTTTGACTCCACACCATCTCTGGGAATGCTTTTCCCGTGTCGTAGAAGTAATCTGAAACGCGGAAAAGTTAATATTCGATGTCCCCCTTCTCAAGTGGCATGACGTACTCTTCTCGTAAAGCATCTGCGTCATAGCCTTCGCAAGGCGCACGCCGTACCGGGCCGAGTGGAGGACGCTGAAAGACAGGTTGGCCCATGAAGTAACAGGTCTTTTCATATTTTTCTACTGATGGCTACAAAACAGAACTCCAGTCGGATACGAGTATACTCACAACACTGAGCTGTTTGTCGGTACTGATATGTTGTAGAGCCCCATGGGGACATCTGGAAGCAAACGATAGCGATGAATAAGCAACACCCTCTCATGAAGACGCTATAGCACCCAACTTACACACGGATTGCCTGAGTACATCGTACTTTGCATCAACGTCGAATACACTTCCGGGCCATCTGCGATGCCACACGAGGGAGTTAGCAGAAATATAGGAGCTGAAGATGACGTTGAGCATGACTCACGCTTTCAGGTGGGCCTTCCCCAGAGTATACGCCTTTATGTAATCTTCACGGATATGCTTGGAGCACTTGAAATACATGGTGAGGCCATCGTCTCCACCTTTTATGTCCAGCTGCAAGATCGATGGGCAAACGTCAGTATGAACGGGGCTCGCGCAGGAGGTCACGACACCTGCTTCGCGTGGTTCTCAAATTTATCCCTGATCGTGACCCACACAGGGTAGAAGTACTGGATCTTCTGCGAGGCTACCTAGAACGAGAGAATGTACAGCGTGTCTATTTGTCCTTTGCCTCCGGATCGAGCAGAGCCAGAATGCCCCCTCACCTTTTTCTCGGCGATGTACCTCGTAAAGCTATCCATCCATGATGCGTTCTTGATGTTGTCTATGAATACCCAGGATATCTTGTCGGTAGACATTCTAGCCTGTTCAGGAATACTTCACACTGCAGATTATGCCGTTTTTAGAGCAGGGAGCCGGGGAGCTTACGATGACTTCCTTGAACTCAGCCGACTTGTTGATATACTCCGAGTAGACGCCCAGCAGGTAGAGGGGAATCAGGCGGTCAATACTGTGTAAGCACACCTTCCAACGGTCCACGTTCGGGCTGTAGAACCCGGTGACTTGTTGATAGTATAGCACACGGAGCTTGTTCAACTCGCCCGGCAGGTAGACAGAAGCCTCCACCATAGCCCGAAAGCCGAGGTAGTTGGCAACGTCTTTGCTACGATGAATATTTATCTTAACAAAGATCCGAACCTGTGTGGTGGAAATGTAACCTACGTTGACTTTTGAAGCACGAAGTTTGTCATATCCTTTATGTAACGGGGGGACTTGAGCAGTACGCGCGTCGTGTCGGTGAAAGTGCTGCTGAAGGCCTCCTGCAAAAGCTGTGGGCCGAAAGGAAAGTTAGTATAAAACGGCAAACAGATGCTTTTTGCTTTAGAGTCGCGAGAGTACACAGGAGACGAAGCACCGGCCTCGGTGGCTTGGTTGAAACTGTGCGCTTTCAGAATCCCAAGCGTGTTTCGTGCATTTGCGTGGTCGAAATCGGTTGAGGGCACCAGCAATTCGGTGTCGCGGCCCGAATTGCTCAGGCACGGAAGGACTTTAAACACCACCCCTCAGGCTAGTCTGCGCAATGAAGTCGAACCTTACGATTTTGTATTCCGGAGCCAGAAGCTTCAAGTCCCATATCTTGAACCGTATGGTGCCATTTGCGGTCTCGGCGGGCGTACTCAGCATCTGATGGGTGAATGATTCGGATGGTTAAGTGACTGCTTCTGGGTATGCACACGTTATGCGCTACACATATGGTGCCTTGTGTCTGTCGTACTCACAGCGACGAGCTCTTTCTCGAACTGCAGAATCCCGTGCACCTCGGAAGCAAGGCCCGCCTTGTGCATAATCGTACCCGAGACGTTCATCGCCACTTCGACGGCATCTTGGAGGTAGTTCATTGGTTGGTTTGTGATGACGTCACTTTTACGAAGAAGGATGTCGGGCTCGTCTATCTGCAAGAAACGGTAAACACAATATAAATCCTTCTGGTCACGGGCTGAGGTGAAGGCTCACTAACTGCTCTAAACTGCTATAAAAACCGCCGCACCACATGTGCATATGCATTTTGTCACACTTAAGCAGTTGTGTCAACTGGTAGACCACCCGACAGCGGAGGGTCGTTGCTACTTCAGCGGTTTAATTAAAATACGCTCACCGCAATGATAAATTTGTCAACTTCTTCAGGATCGGGCTCGATGGAGATTTTAACGAGAACGTGGATGCCAAGAAGACGGGAAAGTTTCCCGGCCACGGTCCATATGTTGACGTTCGGAGGTCCTTGGAAAGGCCAAGCACTCAGGTCGCACTCGGTGAGGAGGTTCCGGAAGGACGCGTAACCGTGCGCCGTCGCTGACGCTGAAAGACAGGAACAGAACGCAGAATGATTATCGCATCATTCGCGTGGTATCGAACCTAAAGAAGAAATCCACTTCACTGCATACTACAGGGGAGAACCTGTAGCTACGATACGCCGTTTGATTAATCAGGCGGTACTCGTCAGAAAAAGCCGTACGTCCGCAGCTTTTCACCAACCAGGACGCACCTTTCTACGGCGAGGCATCAAC